>RWGZ01001426.1:0-107116 GCA_009725065.1 Utricularia reniformis
ACTTATGAACATTATAATATAATCAATCCCATTATGCAATGCTATAAATTGAATTATTTGGTAAATAAAAAGACTAGTGCAGCAACATGACTAAAATTCACACCAATTCTCTCAACATAACAAATAAAGCTCAGACGAAAATGCATCAAGGAAGTGTGCTCTCTATTCATTTCGTTGGATCGGCTCACCGGTAAAAGGATCAAATCTAAAGGGCTCACCGGTAAAAGGGTCGAATCGTAATGGAGGCCTAGATTCTTGGCCACCAGCAGGACGTACAAGATCAAACCTGGAGTTTGGGCCATGTGTAAGATAAGATGAACTCTGTGCAACTTGTGATGGAGACAAATGATCTGTATCAGTATTTCTTAACCCAAATCCTGGAATCATATGGCTTTGGGCAGCATAGTTGTCTTGAGTTAAAAGGTATCTTGCGTTTGCATGTTGATATGGATACTGGAGGAGCTGCGGTTGATACATCGTTGCATGGATATCAGGCCTGCAGGGAAAAAAGTTGAATCAAATGATACTCTGAACACTGAAATGGATTCATATTCTTGAACAACAAGAGTTTTGGAGCAAGAATGAAGATAGGAGAAACAGGTAGCTTTAAAGCACTGCATTTTTTGTCATGAAAGTGTAATAAGCAAGAAAACAAACCTGGATGGATGTGCCTGAGGGGTAGCAGGCAAGATGTCTGGGGAATAATTGAATAGTTTGGGTTCAATATTAGAAGTATCCATTGGATTTGGAAGGCGACCAAGGCTCTGTGTTGGGAAAGTATTGGTCAGTAAAAATGTAATTTGCAGTGCTTGAAATGAACGAGAGTAAGCACACATACATTACAAATTAGCCCATAAAGATATGCTCCCTTATTTGGTAAAGATGCTGCAGTTAGCATGAACTACAAAAGAGATGAAAAATTGAAGTGTTGAAATAAAGGGATAAAGCGCCATGATTTGATCCAAAAAAAATTCGAAAGAGGGAAAAATAGAAGCGTAATGTTAAAACCTGGTCGAGGATGGAAAGGGCAACCGAAACCGGTAATTCCTTGAGGCTATGCAAACTGCTCATTTCGATCTGTTTTTTCAATATCCATATAATCCGGAAAATTTAGACTAATTGATAAGGCAAGGAACTTCAAATTCAAACAAGGCTTAATAAAAAGGTCTCAACTTCGGTGAAAATGTAAATACTTACATCAAATCGAGTAGCAATGCCGAGCCGTAGGATTCTAACTAAACGCTCTTTAATGGCTGAAGGTAATGAGATTACCACATCCAAATAAGGGTCAGCAGTTTCAACTTCCTGTATAAAAAGGGAGATTTCTATTTATTTAAAGACAATACTAGGTATAAATGATGCTTTTACGAAAAGGGAATAAGCAAAGCTCGTGGATAATAAAATTAATGGGTAGCAGCATAAACAGGAGTGAAAATACTCTTTGGCGATGGTAGCCATCATTATTTGACAGGGCATTGCGCTGCTTAGCCATTGAATCTTCTGAATGACCATAAGCGGAAGAGCTCTCATTAGCTCGTTTCCGTTTTTTTTCAAGAGTTTTAGCAACTTCAACCTACTCAAATGAAAAAATTCCAAGTATATTGAGTTTGTTCATGTGCCTATCGATGCTCTTACTCTTAGCAAGTACATAAAAAGGAAAGAAAATAAAAAATAGCATAGACATGCAGAAATATTATTCATCGAAACATGATGATTTAAATGTCAAGGAAGCTGTAGTGAAGGTGGTGTGTTGTAAAGAACGTAAGACAGGAGGTTTTGAAACAAAGGGAGATACAAAACTACTCAATATTCCAAAGAAAAGCGCACAGCATCAAAGCAAAAAAAATATAATAAATTCAAATCAAGAAAAATCGTGATTAAATAAAATGATACAGTATTATAAGAAGACATTTGTCGCGTAACATCACACTGAAAGTATTCTGACACATTTCAAAGTACCTCAAGTTTTAGCATGATGCCTCCATTAGGCCCTTGAACAGCTTTGTCATTAAGTTCGGTAATGGCTTTATCAAGACCCTAAGCCAATGTCCAAAAGCTCATTGTCAGCTAGCTCAAAGCAGAACGAGATGCAATGATGTTGTTTTCGATGGAGTTAATCAAATATTTAGTCATTAAAAAATGCAGCAGCGCAGCCAGACGAATAGGAACATAGCAGCATATGAAAACATTCAAAGAGATGTCACTACCAACTTACCGATCTCTCAGTGAAATGTACAAACCCAATTGGTGCTGCTCTACCTTTTCTATGCATAGAAACTTTCTCAATCTGGAAGGAGCAACAGAAAAATGAGTTCACTCAGTTGACAACAGTATAGAGGAAGTGTGTAAAAATTAATACCTGGCCAAAGGGTTCAAACAAGTTCTTCACATAGTTCTCGTCTGCATCAATAGGAAGATTTCTCACAAAGGCTATTTTTACCTGAAATAGAAACGATGAAGATAAAAGAACCCTCTGAATGAAATATGAATACAGACTCTAAACACCTTAGCAAGCTCTTCTGGATCAGTTATATTCCCTTCGTCAGCCCATTGGACTACAGGATGAACATTCCCCAGACGAAAATCTGGCTGAGAACCGACACGAAGAGCCCGGGCAGCAGCCTGTTATTGAGAATTTTGAAGTAGGCAGATTCAATTAGAGAGGTGCTTAGTTTGCATTTTGGCACCCTCTTCGGGAGCTGGAAAACAGAGTTGGAGAATAATTGCAGATTTAATTCCATTTATACAGCAAGAATTCAACAGAATTCCAAGGCCAATATAGTGATAAAAAATGCAAAGAGAAGGAAAGGCCAGGTCAAGAACAGAATATCATGTTGTGGTATGTGTTTAAATGGTGTATCGTTACTGAAAACAATTGAAAGCATATCATCTTAAAATTTGGTTGGAAGAAAGATGAGCCATAATGGAATTTATGATATCCGATTCTAAGTTGAAAACAACCAAAAGAGGATTGAGAACATGATATAAAAAGGTTTGATTACCCGGTACAAATAAGCTAAACAATGTTGAAATGCGGACAGAAAAACAACGATTTTAGAAAATTGAACTTAAAATTTATTAAATTCTACACTTAAAGAATTTAAGTGTAAATGTTGCAGAAAAGAATATAGAGTAAAAAAATATTTGTTCCTAGGTAACTGTTGCAGAAAAGAATTCAGGTGGCTGGTGATTGTTTTGAATAAGTATCTCTGGGTCAGTTTCAGAACTGAATATTTATTGTAAGCACTGAGTGTAAATCCTATAACTGAGAATATAGTTGCATGTGAACTCAATCAAAACCATGGTTTCTGGTCTTCTATCATGTATGAGTACAGATCCAGCATTGGGGTCAACTTAAGTTTAAACAAGATCAAAATAGTAATTCTCAAAAAACATTGGCGGGGAAAGAAGTTGAAAAAAAAACTTACAGCATAAGAGGCAAATTTCACAAATGCAAAACCACGGTTCTGTTGCGTTTGATCCAGCGTTGTTTCTTTGATTATTGCAAGATCAACAAATTCAACCTCCAAGAAGACCTGTAATCCAAAATTGTGATAAAGTTTGTTGAGGTAATAATGGTATTAAAGGTTGAACCAGATCAGTTAAACTTCAGTAAAAACCAAAGATTATAATGCAACCGGCGATCCACTCAACTACCCTTTGGATCCCTCCAAAAAAGAAAAGCATTGAGAAAATAAAAGACCTGGAGAACAAGCGCTCTAAAATCTTCAGCATTCCAGGCTGAGAGAAGGAAATTATGAATGTCAAGGCATATAATTGAAACAAACCAAACATATCAAGAAAAACACATGAGTTGAAATAGAGAAACGGAAAAGCAGACAAGTTCAAATACATAATCCATGCACAATTTTTTGTGGGGGCAGGGATTCATGAGATACTTTTGTAATGTGTAGTGGTTCCTTTAGATTGGAAATAAAGTTGTTATTCATAAACTAATAAAAATTTCTATTTAAAAAAAAGAGAAAATTCTACACATGTGGAATATTCAGAACCCTACGCTTGAGCAAACCTGGAGAGACTTAAATTTTTTCAAAAAAATTTTACTCATCTAAAATAGGCAAGATAAAGATACTAACCTTTTTTAAGGTTTCCAAAGAACAGGGTGTCCTGTTCATTTGATGGAACCACACCGATCTTTTTTCCATCAAGCTGGGTAACAAATATTAGGGAACACAGTTATGAAAAAAGGTTCTACCCTCAGTAAAAATCATGTACCACTGGTTGAATGTTCTACATTAACAAGGCAGTGAAGACAGGTTATCTCAAGTAATGCAACAAAACAATTAGCGTGCTTCTGAATTATAATTCATTTATTGGAATTAATGTGAAAATTCTAATGCTATGAGTTAATTTTTTTCTAAATTTAAGAAAAACATCAATACATGCTCATAAATGTATAGACTGCTGGATCATCATCTCAAATGAATAAGAGATTAAATGTATAAAAGAAGTATTTTCACGAATAAGTGTTTAATTCTCACCACAGTGCCTGACTTTTCACTAATGGCTCTGGCTGCAGCTTCTTTTGTTGAAAACTTCACAAAGCAGAAACCCTGAAAAAAGTTGAGAGGATGCATCATTATAATGATGATGATGAAATTGATCGTGAAGTTGACCATGTTATAAAATGGGTTAAATGAGGCATTCGAAAATATCATATTTGACAAGAAAAAATGTAATATGTCAATTAACCTTTAAATTTCCTTTAGCATCCTTTCCAATGCGAATTTGCGTAATTTCGCCACAACTGGTGAATAGCTGGGACAGAGGAGTTTTTTTCATGTCAATTAAGTTAGTGAAGTTCGAATCTAAAATCTATATTCAAGAACCAAAAAGAGAACTGTAAGCAAAGTGAAGTTTATAAAATACAGGCAGTTGGTTAAACATCAATTAGAAGAAAGAGAAAATAAAAATAATCCAAAAGGCAGTTGCTTAAACATGGAGCAACATGTGAATTACATTGAAAATCGAACCAGAAACCTAACCAAGAGCTCCTTAACAAGTTTCTGCTAGTTGGATGAATCAAATGAAACCACCAATCATGAACTACCTTTTCTAATGAAGCTCATGTTATGTGGCACATAGTAATTCGGGTTTTGGTTGCATAAAAGCTATAATTTCGGTATACTTGCAGCTAGTCATACTAACTTCTAAAATTTCAAATGTACTATATCTATCGCATTATTACTTATTACAAAATATTACATCTCTAAAATCAAATAACAAAAATAATTCCTTTAATAAGGAAAAATAGTAAAACTACCGCACCTATCACAATTCATGAAAAACTAACTTTAGGTTTAAATTTTATGTATTCACTCTTTTATCTGATCTATTCAATTTCTTGATACCCCTTGTTCTGTTTACTGTACACTTTACACCTGTACCACAAAAGATTATAGCATGCATGGTAAAAAAAGCACCTCACGCACTGCTTCCTCTGAAATGCTCTTTGGCAGGCCACCAACAAAAACTTCATTTCGTTTGGCTGCCATTTCTGCTTGCAAGAAAAACAGTAACAAGGCTGTTGGATTTAGAAATGCAGTTGCAACAAACGTGAGGAACACAACACCAAACAACCTAAAATATCAAATCCCTCAGAAACTTACTTTGGTCAGCTTCATTCTGCTCCACAGGCTGAGTCATCTGTAACCAAACAGGAGATACAGCTAACTCAGCTTTAATGATTCAATCCCCTACCTACCATTGGATCAAAGAGACGGAGAATCTTGCAAAAATCACTATAAATCAGTGGCTATTAGCCCCCAATAGATGCCATATAAGTTTCTCGTTTGAGCATACTTTTATTGTATGTATTTTTGTTGATAGCAAAGAATAACATTTTTAATAGCTAAAATTATCCAAAAACAACACCTATCCGTAAAAGCTTTTAAAAATCTAGGTGCCCAAGTTTTACTTCTTTGCGCATTCCACTGTAACAGTTTTTTACGCTGACACGTAAAACAAATAAAGGGAATTTCAATTTTTAAAACGCTAACAACATTCCGTTTCTTGATTGGCAATCGAGCAAATTCGATACTTATTCGCTTTCACTGAATGAAATTGGATTAAGAGACAACATACAAACCTGTGAAGGAAAGTCCAGTGGTGGAAATCAGCGAAGGTAACCTGTTGAAACCCTAGAATTGGGGTTGACGATTTGTAGATTACTGAGTCTGCACCCAAAGTCGCCGGGCCAGAATATAACTGCGGAAAAAAAGTTATTTAATTTTTCTAACCCTAATTTACAGTTTATTTTGCATGAGAATTTGGATTTGTTTGGTTTCTTTTTTGGGATAATTATTAAAATTATTGTGAATGGTAAGATATGATGAGATAGGTAACTCTAGTGTATAATTTTAAATAATAAAAGATAAATTTATGGTAGATTAAAAAATCATATCAACTACTAAAAATATAATTGAGATTTGAGAAATAATTAATTTATTTTTATTTTCAATAATTAAAATCAAATTATATATGTTATATTAGTATTTTTTACATAAATACTCCAAATTTACGCAAGCAAATTGTTGTAAGCTGTAGAATGGTTGAAACCATACACAGATGATGTAATAGTTGAACTTGGGAGAAAATGAGTGAAGAGCAATGGCTTAATTTACTATTTAATCAACATATTTTTTATATGTCAAAACACAATGTTATTGCTTAAGCTCATAAATACTACTTGTGCTTCATTCAGTTAACATAAAATTCTCCACTTGCACGAATTTCATTAACCTGCTTCTCATACTCATCCTCTTCTTCAATTAGTTCTTCATCCTCCTCTTCATCTCCCAGCCCGAATCCAGGAACTGCCCTCGACGAACTCGGTGGCCTTTTCGCCTCATTAACAATCTCCATAATCTTCTCTTCACTCTGAAGTGAGAAACAAACAGTGCTGTCTCTCCTACAGAATACTCCTTGATTCTCCTCTGTAAGTTCAACAGGCAAGTTCTTCAAAAACCATGCATGTCTCTTTATCTCATTTATATTGATCCTCTGCTCATCAAAATACTTCCCAATTCAGCAATACAACTTATCAAAAACTCCAAAAATTAGTGTACCTTTGTAGGATCCGCTACGAATACTCGTGATAGTAGATCTCTGCATTCATGAGATACATAAACATAGTCCGGAATTTGGTATTGCGCTGTCATAATTTTCTGCACAATGAGGATTCAAATCCGTGATCGAGTTAGTTTATTCGAATGATCGAATCTATGCATACTTACTGTAATGGCTTTTCTGAAATTCTTAGGATCATCAGGATCTTCAAAAGGGTAAGATCCAGCGAGCATTACATATAGAGTGACTCCACAGGACCATACATCTGCTAACTATTTGCTTCCATTCAATTTGTTAACTGTTTTTTAGTTGAATTTGTAGTATAAAGTATAGTGTGATTGTGTACCTTGCCGTCGTATTCTCGACTGGATAGAACTTCAGGTGCGATGTATGCGGGTGTTCCGACAGTCGACTTTGGTTTCGAATGCAAAACGGATGACTGTAAAACAGATAGGTGATTGGAAGGTTGAAATAGGAAGGAGATTTGATTACCTTTGAGTAGCCAAAGTCGCAAATCTTGACACGTGGTGCTGGGCTTCCATCTAAAAGCGTGTTTTCTAGTTTCAAATCTCTATGGCATATTTGCTGCGTTCATTAGAAAGTTTAAAAATGGATCGTAATCAAATATATGATTACATTTATTAAAATGAAATAAATAATGCATGAAGTTGGGTTTCTTACAAAGGACAATTAAATTTTAAGTATCAAATTGATTTCAAATTTAAAAATAACGATACTCAAATCATTATTCTTTAACGTACACAAAACAAAACAAATTTACAATGTGTTTATGTTGAAAAATCACAATTGTTAAAACCAAAATATTATCAATTTACGCTTAATTTTAATTTTAATAATTATAATATACATATATATTTATTATTTTTATATAAGAATACATTAATATTTTTCCACGATTACATTATCACAATTTTTTAAAATATACATGACTCAATTTTTAAAAACTAAACCAATAAATCCAATATAATATATTCCATTTACATTTAAAAATAAAATTTAAATTTCCATGTCCATATTATTGTTTAATTAAATGTAAATATTAGAATAATAGTTAAGTACCATAACATAATAACATACCATGGAATGGCAATAACAAACCCCACAAATTAACTGCTGGAAGAAGTACCTGGCCTGCAAAATTCAAAATTCAAAATTCAAAATTATACAAATTTTAAAAATATTATTATTATTTCAAAATAATTAGATACCTACCTCATCTTCACTGAATCGGCCGGCGGCCCTAATCCGATCAAATAGTTCTCCTCCGGCAGCGTACTCCATAACAATAACCAAATGTGCTGGCGTTAAAAGTACCTCTTTGAAGCGAATAATATTTGGATGAGAAAGGGATCTGTGGTTAATAATCTCCCTTGCGACATTTTCAGATATCTGCATGAACCAAACTCGGCGCGTTAAGACAAAGGCATACACGGCGGAGACAGAGACGTCGTACCTTGTCTCCACGCTCTATGTACTTCATTGCGACGAGCTCTTTAGTTTGTCTGTGTCTGAGAAGCTTCGCGACCCCGAAATTCCCAGCTCCCAATTCTCTTACAACCTCGTAATTCTCCATTTTCCTCAAGTGTATTTTTGTCCAAGCAGTAGAACTAGAACCACTACGCGTTTCACCTTTTAAGCAAAGCAAAATAATGTCACAATACTCTTCTAATTATTTGATTTTACATTATGATAAAATATAAATTATGGGTGTTACTTGAATTGATTATGGCAGTTGACATCACAGGAATTGATTAATGGGATGAGGAAATATTTTAATTTAAATGTAGGATAAGATAGGTCGGCCAGTACCGACTCAATTCTGTACGTACCCATCCAATCATCCATTTCATTTATGTCATCATTTTTATATTATTTTATATCTATTTTTTGGGTTAATGATATATAACGTTCAAAAATTTATATAATTTAATAAATTTGATGTTAATTACTCTTTTTCACCGAGGGGGTGGATCGAAGGGATTGCAGCGAATAATTGATCTGAAACGAAGCACTTCGTCTATGGGAGTTTTGCGCAAAATATCACCGATTCCGAACCGCTGCAGAAATTTATCACCATTCGCGTTAGGCAATCGCGAATTGCATTTTTTGCGTAATTCGCGATTGCCTAACGCGACTCGCGTTTGGCAAAATAAAATTAAAAAAAAATTGATTTTTTTTTACTCGCAATAGCCTAGATCGACCGCCAAAAGGAGGTCGATTTAGACTATCGCGAATTGAGGCTTGCGAAACTGCCTCAGCCCTTCTTTCTTACTCGCGTTTTATTAAATTGACTCGCGTTAGCCTAACGCGATCGTCTTTCTGCTCGCGTTAGTCTAACGCGAATTTGACCTTATTAATCTGTTTCCCCTTTTTTTCTTTCTTTTCCTGCGCGCAAAACCTAATTTCTTCTCCGAATCGCGAATCGTAAGCCCTAAACGCGAATTCCTCCCGACAAACGTTTTCCGGTTGCTCCCGCACGGGCATTCGACCAAACAACTCCAGAGTTTTCGATTTAACGCCTCCTACTTTCGAATGTATGTATTTTGGCCATATTTCGGGTTTTTGTTTAGAGCAAAGTTTTGATTTTGTTACGATAATTTGTTATGATTCGATTATTAGTTACGATAGTATTTGCGATAATTTGATTATTTGTTATGATATTGGTTGTTGTGTTTTCTTTAGCTATAATTTTAGTTGGGGTGAATTGACTAATTACGATAATAGTTGTTATAATTGGATTAATTACGACGATATTAATTGTTCAAAATATGATTTTTTCTATAGTAGTTGCGGTGATTTCATTACTTGTTAATATTTGTTGCGCTGACTTGATTATGTATGATTTTTGTTTCGACGAATTGATTAGTTTGATGTTTATTGTGAAAATATGATTTTTTTCGATGGTAGTTGCGGTGATTTAATTACTTATTGATATCTGTTGTGAAGATTTGATTATATATGATTTTTGTATAGTTTTAAAATGACACACCATACCCAACAACTCATCGATTCGAGTGTGTTGACCATTCACAGAGACATTTAAGTCATTGCGTTTTAAGCGGTGATAAAACGCTCCGGCACTTAATATTCAAGCATTGGGATAGAACCTTAAGAGATTTACAAGTTACACGTAATGTTGCCCAAGTTTTAGATCGATGGGGCTTTTACGGTGTATTTAAGACATCAAGACTACAATTGGACCAACATTTGTTGACTGCGTTGATTGAGCGATGGCGGCCAGAAACGCATATTTTTTTCCTACCTTCTGGTGAAGTAAGTTTCATGTTTGTTTTGTATACCGTTCACAATTAATGAATTTGTTATATTACTTATACGACTTTGCAGGCGGCTGTTACCCTACAAGACGTTTCTGTCATTTGGGGGCTGCCCATCGATGGTACTCCCATTATCAGTCGTAGACGGGTTAGAACAGATTCTGAATGGTTATGGTTCATGAGGAATAGATTGGGTTGGACCGCCACTTCAGACGAGATAAAGAGGAGATGTTTCGTCTTAGGCAAGTTAGGGGACTATGTGGTTCAAGCTGCACATGCAGTTAATATGGATTCTACTGACGATGAAGTATTGCGGTAAAGTTCATATTATATTTACGGTTCTGATATATTAGGTTGGAATAATACATTATTTGTCGCAGTTGTGCTCGTGCGATTGTCGCTTTATTAGTATGCGGAGTGTTATTTCCAGACACGCACGGAGATCAAGGTAAGTTAATGTTGCTGGATCTTTTAGCGGATGATGATGAAATCCCCCAATTAAGTTGGAGATCAGCTGTGTTGGCGTACTTGTATCGATATCTCTGTGAAGGTGCTATGGGACGTCAATCGCTTGGAGGCCCGATGCGTCTGCTAATGGTATTTGAAGTTATTTATTTTTTGTTATAGTTTTGCATTATTTGGCGTAGATTACATTCTTTCGTTATTTATAGATTTGGGCTTATAGTCGAATACCAAGTATATGTCTTGAACAAGGGCATGTATTTCTTAATCACGGTTATGATCAGACATGCAGGATGGTCTTTGGCTACAGGTGCGAAATAATGTATTTCCTTTGCTAATAGGTATGTAATTTGACATAATTACCGTTTTATTTCGTAGGTATGTAACGACGATAATACGGACTCGAGTACCAAGCCATCAACTGCTAATATGTCGTGATGCGCTGGATTTAATACGTCGCGATGGGGTAACACTTTGTTTATTTTATTGGTTTAACAAAATATCATTACTAACATTAATTTCGATATTCTTAGTTTAATTGGAATCCATACACTACATTCCCAATGGAGGACTTTAGTCAAGAAACGCAGGCTTTGTGGATCTATACCGAGCCGATGATATTTTTTGGAGTTGTGGAACCTCATAATATCGATCGTGTTCGAAAGCAACTTGGCTATTCCTTCTGCATTCCACGATCGGTCGATTGTCGTTATGATGCCACGCATAAACATTGGAAAGAAACGGGACAAACTTGAGAGATCATTAATTGTGAAGAGGTGAATCGTTGGACATCACGATTTGATTCTCTTTACGATCCCCGAGACGACCAATCATCGGATGATGAATACTTCACTTGGTACCATAGGATAGCAGTGCTAATCCTCGGTACAAGTGGTTCATCTTCTTCAGGTTGGCGTGGAGGGGTTGCACAGCCAGTATTGTATGAGGTATTAGAGTCTAGTATGAGTGTTTATTTAAATATTTCTAATTTCATTTTTTTATAAATTAACAGGCAGCTCATCTCGAAGCACTTTCTCAGACTGTAGAGCGTGATCCTCGTTCAGCAGCGGTTCAGATGACCACTGATTCGAGGAACTTATATGGTTACTTATACGGTGGACAGCCTAGGAGTGATACACATGCTCCAGATCTGACCACCGGTAGTTCCCATATGCCCCCTACAGTTGGTTGTCAGGTACCTTCGTTTCAGACGCCGCCTCCCTCCCTCACCCCGGAACAAATGAGTATGATGTGGTCATTCTACCAGTCGATGCAGCAGACCCCGACACCTGGTGTTGGTTTCGCACCTACACATGGAGCCAGCTCCTCACACCAGACACGCGAGCACAACGATATACCCCCGATCGGCCCGAGAGATACGCCTATGGAGCCTGAAGGTGAAGATGAAGATGAAGAGCATGTGACTAGACTCCGAGACGAGTCACCAGAGCAGGTGGTAGGCGAACGACGGGGAAGGCGTACTCGTGTCAGTCGTGCGTGTGGCACCGGTGGACATCTCGGGCAGCATGGTAGTGCCGGTCGTAGACAACGATGATTATGTATCTATTATGTATTTTTTTAAGGATTTAATAGAGTTAAATTTTAGTGATCTCCATTTAATTAACATGTACGTAATTAACAAGTATCTAATATAATTAACAAGTATCTAATATAATTAAAAATCTAAAAATGAATAATGTAACAATTCACAAACAATCAATCATCATTCTGTGTGTCCATCTCATTAGGTATTCTAGTTGTTCGAGGCCGCCCCCCAGTACGTGATTTCTTCAGGCGATCTTTATCGTGCCAAAGTCTCCAACCAGGCACTTCCCATTCGCTCTCGGGACCCAATGGCATAAGATGTAGATATGCATATTGGTTCTTCAAATGTTCCAAAGTCGGGATCCCTATAATGAGTTCTGTCGTCGGTACATGGTTTATACTGGCACACCGTAGAGCATGTGCACATTGAAGCAAATGCACAATCCATCTACCATAAGAGCAAGTCTTTCTAACCAAGTCGACTGTTTTACGTGTACTCGGACCACGCCCACGTTTTATGCGTTGTACTTCTCCGACTTCCCTATCCGGGTCCCAGTAGTGCATCTCATATGAGTCGACTTTCATTCGTTGTTTTTCATACCACGTTTGCGTTTCTGGGGTGAAGGTCTGAAAACGATAAAACACAATGAAATATTACATCAATTTATAAAAGCATAATTGATGTTAACCTGCATATTCCTTGTCATGATCGCAAGTTCATCACGTCGTTTTATGAACAACTTTTGTGTGGTGTAGAATGTTGAATCCACCAAACTGGAAATCGGATAACGGCGGACATTTTTCATCATTTCATTTACGCATTCCACTTGATTAGTAGTTAACGTACCATGTCGGTGTCCACCATCGAAAGCAAGTGCCCACTTGTGCAAATTGTTTTCCATCTCCGGTCGAGTAAGCCATATGTACGCACGACTACATTTTTCCCTGATTTATTCCATTAGTGATCTCAATTTTGATTCCAATGGGGTTGCCCCAGCACGGTAAGCAAGCTTCTTCACCGGACGATTTTTTATGTGTGTATTCAAATTCGATGTAAGGTGTCTCAAACACNTATATTGATTGTGTGAATTCCATGATTCATACAACTTATTATGCTAGGATAAATGTTCATTGGTAATACACGAATTCGAGTGCAAAGATTTGTGATATTTTGGGTATATGAATTATTATATATAATAAAAATAAATTTTAAATTAAATAGAATCAATTTAGTGATTCGAGATTTTAACATTAACAATTATCATTGTATTTATCTATATTCAATGATAAATTAACAATATTTATAATATATTCATTCTTAAGTTCCATATCATATAACTTGAACTAGGGGTGGGTATGGACTATCCCAATCCGTTGGGTCGATCCAACCCGTACAAACATGTCAACTCGTTGGCTGTCCCGTTAAATATTATTGTACTGGTTGGGTCGCGATTCTCAACCGGTCAACCCGTACGGGCCAATTTTGAATTTTTTAAAAAAATTTTAAGGTTAAAATTGAATGTTTTTAAATTTTAGGATTTAAGTTTTTCAACCCGTTGACGGGTCAAGAACAATTCTCAACCCGTACGGGTTGTCGGGTTCAACGGGTTCGACCCATAACCCGTTGACCCGGACCCGTTCCCACCCCTAACTTGAACTCACATCACTAGCGTTTGGCGATTAAGTTGCAATTTTAAAATTTGGGACATTGATTATTAATATTTGGAAAAATGACGACTTGGGTCCCCAAAGTTTGGATAATTTGGCAATTTTGTTCCCCAAAGTTTCAGTGGCAAAAACAGTCCCCAAAGTTTTGATGATTTGTCAATTTTGGTCCCCAAAGTTGCGTATTTTCGCAAAATACGTCCCCAAAGTTTGCGAATTTTGGCAATTTTGGTCCCCAAATTAATTTTCATCCGAGAACCTAATTTGCCACAATTCGCAAACTTTGGGGATGTATTTTGCGAAAATACGCAACTTTGGGGACTGGTTTTACCAAAATTCGCAAACTTTGGGGAACAGTTTTGCGTACATGAAACTTTGGGGGCTGGTTTTGCCAAAATTGGAAACTTTGGGGACCAAAATTGCCAAATTATCCAAACTTTTGGGACCAAAACTGCCTTCCGCCCTTAATATTTCTAATATTCGATACACGATCGTGTACTTTTATCAGAATCTTTGTATCTTTTGTTTTAATAATTAAAATATATGTATAGATTATATAAGTATTTTTATACAAATTATAATAATGTCAATTTTAGAATTTCATGATTATCCCATCTCTTATTGCCTCAATCGTTCACCTCACATTATCGTATATCACCATACTTTACTTTCTTATGAGTTGTTCAAGCAAAATCAATCTATATTTTTTATTAACTGATTATTGTTATTAAGATATAATTAAATTTGAACATACTTTATATCAATCTTATTTAATTAGTGTGTTGTTTATAATTCCCCAAACATCAATATCTTATATCATTTTCAATAATTAAACGAACAATTAGAACTTTGAAGTGAACAATGATGATCATATTATGGATATTATTTAAATATTAAAATATTAGAATTTTCAATCCAATAAACCATAAGTAGAAAACAATTCTATCTAATATATATATGATCACATCTTTGCATCTTTTATAATTTTTGGTTCTTAAAATTTTGGTATTTACATAATAAAAGTAGCATAATCTTATGAATAAATTGAGCATTTAGTATCTATCTTTTATAATTTTAATAAATTTTATCCTTTAAATTTTTAATTTGACAAATCATATCTATAAAATGACACAAAATCATACACAATGATGTCAATTGCAAAAATTGATAATTTTTTGAAACAATTATGTTATACAAACAAAATTTTGAGATGATCTAATCAAAACATATAAAGTATATGACCTCTTTGACGTATCAAAATTAATAAAGTCTAGAGTTATGAGATAAAATTTGCTTGTCTCCCTAAATTTATTAAAAAATTAAGTTTATATTCTGTTCACATAATATTTAAAATATTAATATATTCAAATATCACATTTTTTGTAATATGTAACACTACATGTAGAACAATAACAAGTGTACATGCCCACAACACAAGCACAAATTATAGCTGCAGTTTGTAGGGAATCCATTGACGATCTTCATCGCCCACTCCAATTCCATAATTAATACTAATTAATAACCTGCCCAAAATCAAACATAAAAAATAAATTAACGTTATTTTAAAAATATTAATTCACCATATAATTCATGATATAATCTTACACTTCACACAGTTCTGACAGAGTAGTCTTTTCCCTAAATTACCCTTAATAATACAGTGACCCTGTCCACAAATAATAATATTAATATATATATATATATTAAAGTAATTAAACTTGAAATAAATACCTTTCCACCAATTCCCCCTCGAAGCGCCGCCAGAGTTTCCTTCATTTTCATTCACTCCTTCACCATACTCTGACTGCCACGTGTCGTAATTAATTTAATAAATTGATTAATAAAATAAATGATTAAATAACTTACGGGAGGGGTAGTATGGGGATAAACTTCTCGACCACCATAAAATATTGATGAATTGTAGTAACCACAAGGTTCAAGTTTTTCCTTTTCACAATTATCATTACTCTTCATCGTTACTTCCCCTTTACCCTTCTTCCAATAATCTGATAAAAATAATATTAAATGACAAATAAATCTAGTTTATTTTTACAAGCATGGAAATTACCAGAAACTCCTTGGTTACCTGGACTTCCATGCTTATTCACTCCATGAGTACCTGATATACCCCTCTTCCCCATCATCTGCAAATTAATTATATTATAAAATCAAAATCAAAATCTAAATAAATAAATAGTAAGTGACCCGACCGGGTCCATAAAATAAGAATGATGTGGAAAGTTAGGGTGGTACCGGAGAAGAAGGCTGGTCGAAGAACGATCCAAAGAAGGTATTTGAAGAATTGGAGGATCCTTTGGGTCCAAATAGATCAACGGCTAAGGATGAAGAAGGTAATTCTTGCTTTTGTTTCTCCATTTCTTGATTAGAATGACGATATTCTGAACTGAAAGGGAAGAGGATGAAGAAGATGTGTGTGAATAAAACTGCACACAACTTGTTTGTATAAATAGGTGTTTGAAATTGAAGGAATTTTAGATTAGTCTTAAAGCCGACAACATCTTTTCTTTTCATAGTTGATGAACACGCAGACCTGAGACATTAAGATTTTTTCGATGCATCTTCAGACGAATTTATTCTTTACATAATCTCATAATTTAAATTGTATTGATAATAACTGTTTTTTGTTCTTTATTCTCTAAACTCTGTTTTTAAACCATATTCACATCATGTCCACTGCTTACTCTTCTCACCGGCCAAAAAAATATCGGACATGCTCTATTGAGATTGTTTCGTATTGCGGTTCGATCACATATCGTAATTTTATTTTTAATTATTTTGTAGTGGGATTTTTGGGTGGTATGTTCTATGTTGCACCTAGGGCTGTTATTCGATTCGAATGAACCGAATGTACTGTGTTGATATTGGTTCATATTTTTATTCGAACGTGTTTATGTTCGTTCATATTTTATTCGAAAGTGAAAATATGTTCGAACATTGTTCAAATTATTAAGTGAATGTTCATATTCGTTCGAATAACTTGTTCGAACATTGTTCGTACGATTTGTTCGAGTAAGTTTGTACAATTTATGCGAAATTCATCTAAAGGGTTCTTCATATTCTAATTTATCTCCATTTTATGTAGAAATTGGTCCATCATCAAAAATAATAATTTCATCCAAAGGATTCATTGACGGTGATGGACATTCGTCTTGCTCCATATTTAACATTTTGAGAGTTTTACAGAATATCAAATGTGTTCTCTTTTCAGTCTTTTGAATCAAATGAAGAGTTGAGAAGTGAAACTCAGCTGCCGTTAGAATTAATGATTGAAAATTAGAGTTTTGTAAATGTTTTTAAACTTAAATACTATAATAATATATTATAATAAAAATTAATTTAAATAATATATTTGTTCACGAACGTTCACATTTGTTCACAAAAATGTTCATTTTCGTTCAAATTATAAACGAACAAAAAATAATGTTTGAACAATATTCATATTTTTATTCGAACGAGCGAACACGATCACATACGAGTCTAACACATATTGTTCACGAACTGTTCGGATCGTGTAACAGCCCTAGTTGCACCAACTCGTTAAACCGACTCGACTCGACAAAAATATAAGTTGAATTTTTGAGTTGGCTAGAATTATTAAATAAAGCAAAAATATAATAATAATTGTTAAAATTTATTGAAAGTTGCATATACTTAAAGTTTAAAAATACAATACTTATCAATTTATTTTATAAGAAGATTTAACTTATAAAAAATAAATATAACTCGTCGATTTTATTATCTTCCAAAAAACAATCACTTTCCGATCCATCATTACTTACATGAATAATTCACAAGTAGATCGACTACATAATAAAATCGTGAATCATATAAGTTATATTTCTGTTAATAAAAAAGTTTAATTAATGAAGAAATCAATACAACACACATATAGTTTATAGTAGTTATCAAGGACGACTTGATTCGAAAAAATAATTTAAGCTATAAATATGATTGTTTGTGTTTTGATCATCAATATATTGTAATAGTTAGTGTAAGTACATACGAAGAAACGTATTTGGTTCGAATTTAGAGCTTAAATTCATTTTGAACCCCAAGATTATTGAAAATTACAGTTTGGGTTGTTACAAATTGTAATGGGACACGTACGTTTATCCTTGACGTAGGATTATTCTGGGCCCGATATCTTGTCCCGCCACACTAACTTCGAAATTATGTAGCACCGACTCGATACGACAAGATTTGATTTGATTTGATTTGATTCGACTGAGTAAGATTATAAGAGTTATATTTTTTACATGGTTCGAACTATTAAATAAAAACAAAATTAAATAAATAAATATTAAAATTTGTGGAATGTTGCATAAACTTAAATCTAAAACTATAAATATTTATCAATTTATTCTATAAGAAGATTTGACTTAATAAAAAATGAGTGTCGTTTGTCTATTCTACCACCTCCCCAAAAACATCAACTTTCCAGTCTATCATCCATTGCACAAATAATACAAAAGTAAACAAACTACGTAATAAAGCTGTGAAAGTGCATAAATTACTTTTTGAACGAATAACAAATCGAATTAAGGAAGAAATCAAAACGACGTCGTTTTGTGTCAAGTGTCAAACATCGGAACTAGTCGGACTCGATGCTATACTAAGTTCCATCTATATGTAGAAGGTTAGAAAATAAAAATCTACACCCATAGAAAAATAGATGCAATTCGATTTTTTAATGATAATAATATTTAAATGAGTTTTGATATTTTTTAAACAAAAATGTTTTAAAGTAATAATGAAGCATATTCTGTGTTTGGATATGCATTAGCTATAAGATGATATATTATTGGGTGCCACGTGATTACAAAATATTCTTCAATATATTCACGTTCAACCAAACTATACTTTTGACCATATCTTCATCTTATTCTTCATGTTGATCTCATCTTGGTTAAATTTTTAAGAGATGCAAATCTCTTAAACTTTATTGATTTTAATTGAGAAAATGACGTCCAAACTTTAATGAATTTGTCAAATTTAATTACACATAAAATCAGAAAAATTCATAGTTCTTAAATTTTGAATANCGGTTGAAACCATTAAACCAATCGATATAATTATATTTTGTAATTCAGAAAATAAGTATTTTATTTTATTATGATTCTAATATAGATTATACGTTATAATTGTTTTATTACGTAATAAATCATTAATATTTTAACTTGGCGAGTGAAGGGCGCTTAAATTTTGGTTAACAGTTAATGACATTTGTTATTATATTTTCTAAACTAAGAAATGCATTCGATCGAGGAAAACCGAATAATTAATCGGTTGAAACTACTAAACCGATCAATTTTACAATTTTATTTGTTATTCAGAAAATAATTATTTTATTTGATTATGATTTTGTTATAGATTATACGTTACAATTCTTTTATTATGCAATAAATCACTAATAATTTAACTTGCCGAGTGAAGGGTGCTTAAATTTTGATTACATTTTTTAATCTATTTTCTAAACAAAGAAATGCATTCGATCGATGAAAAGTGAATAATCAACTGGTTGAAACCACTTAACATCTTGATTATCAGTTTTCTGAAATAGTTTAGTTGACAAATACTTTATCAATTGAGGTTTGAGCTGCTATTCGATCTGAACGAACCGAACTCGTTGTGTTCATGTTCATTCATATTTTTATTCGAATGTATTCATGTTCGTTCATATTTTATTCGAACGTAAAAATATGTTGGAACATTGTTCAAATTATTAACTGAATGTTCATGTTCATTCAAATAGTTTATTCGAACATTGTTCGTACGATTTGTACTATCTGAGCAAACTTTAAAAAAAAATCAATTTTTTTTTATAATCAAAATCACAAAAATATAAATGTACTGAAGAAATAATCAAACAATTATCATCGCAAAACAAAGAAAAACCTACCTCACTAACAACATAAAAAAATCTGTAAAGGTTTTAAACTTAAATACTATAATAATTGATTAGTATAAAATTAATTTGAATAATATATTTGTTCACAAACGTTCGTACTTGTTCACGAAAATGTTAGTATTCGTTCAAATTATAAACGAATAAAAAATAATGTTCGAACAATATTCATATTTTTATTCGAACGAGCGAACACGATCACATACGAGCCTAACACATATTGTTCACGAACTGTTCGGATCGTGTAACAGCCATAGTTGCACCAACTCGTTAAACCGACTCGACTCGACAAAAATATAAGTTGAATTTTTGAGTTGGCTAGAATTATTAAATACAAGCAAAAATATAATAATAATTGTTAAAATTTATTGAAAGTTGCATATACTTAAAGTTTAAAAATACAATACTTATCAATTTATTTTATAAGAAAATTTAACTTATAAAAAATAAATATAACTCGTCGATTTTATTATCTTCCAAAAAACAACCAATTTCTGATACATCATTACTTACATGAATAATTCACAAGTAGATCGACTACATAATAAAATCGTGAAAGCATATAAGTTATGTTTCTGTTAATAAAAAATTTAATTAATGAAGAAATCAATACAACACATATATAGTTGAGTGAGACAACTTTGAAGTTTATAGTAGTTATCAAGGACGACTTGATTCGAAAAAATAATTTAAGCTATAAATATGATTGTTAATAGAATTGTTTGTGTTTTGATCATCAATATTTTGTAATAGTTAGTGTAAGTACATACGAAGAAACGTATTTGGTTCGAATTTAGAGCTTAAATTCATTTTGAACCCCAAGATTATTAAAAATTACAGTTTGGGTTGTTACAAATTGTAATGGGACACGTACGTTTATCCATGACGTAGGATTATTCTGGGCCCGATATCTTGTCCCGCCACACTAACTTCGAAATTATGTAGCACCGACTCGATACGACAAGATTTGATTTGATTTGATTTGATTCGACTGAGTAAGATTATAAGAATTATATTTTTTACTTGGTTCGAACTATTAAATAAAAACAAAATTAAATAAATAAATATTAAAATTTGTGGAATGTTGTTTAAACTTAAGTCTAAAACTATAAATATTTATCAATTTATTCTATAAGAAGATTTAACTTAATAAAAAATGAGTGCCGTTCGTCTATTCTATCACCTCCCCAAAAACATCAACTTTCCGGTCTATCATCCATTGCACAAATAATACAAAAGTAAACAAACTACATAATAAAGCTGTGAAAGTGCATAAATTACTTTTTGGACGAATAACAAATCGAATTAAGCTTAGCAAGAGAGCAGCAAATAACTGGCTTTACCTTGATCGAGTTCTGGATCTACTCAGCGCTAGGCCCGTGAGTGAGATTTCTGCTCATTGCAGTCCCCTCCGGGGTTCTTCGCACCTGAGAAATCAAAACGGCGTCGTTTTATGTCAAGTGTCAAGCGTCGGAACTAGTCGGACTCGATGCTACACTAACTTCCATCTATATGTAGAAGGTTAGAAAATAAAAATCTACACCCATAGAAAAATAGATGCAATTCGATTTTTTAATGATAATAATATTTAAATGAGTTTTGATATTTTTTTTAAAAAATGTTTTAAAGTAATAATGAAGCATATTCTGTGTTTGGATATGCATTAGCTATAAGATGATATATTATTGGGTGCCACGTGATTACAAAATATTCTTCAATATATTCACGTTCAACCAAACTATACTTTTGACCATATCTTCAACTTATTCTTCATATTGATCTCATCTTGGTTAAATTTTTAAGAGATGCAAATCTCTTAAACTTTATTGATTTTAATTGAGAAAATGACGTCCAAACTTTAATGAATTTGTCAAATTTAATTATACATAAAATCAGAAAAATTCATAGTTCTTAAATTTTGAATATGACAATATCACCATAATTTACACATGAAGGGAAGAATGACCCACGAACTTTGTCAATTTGTCAAAATTAGTCTCATATAATTTTTCCCTTTATTAATTAACGATGTAAATATCTCGTCTCTTATTCTTTTTGACATGTTGTGTTTGCATTTGTATATTCATATATGCGATGGTCAATGGAGACAAAGCTTGACACATACGTGTTTTATAGATTATTTTGCTATTTAATTTGAATTACAGAGACTACATGTGTCAATTTTCAATTATTAAATTGAAAATTGCGAGGATAAAGTTTACCATAAGAAATGAACATTAATGATCTATATACAAAACCTTTCAAATATGAATATTATTTTGTTTATACAAAATTTTGGAGATTATAATGACGACAATTACAAATCATCAAAAAAATTCAACAAGAAAGTTTTAAAGTATAAAATGACATCTTTGAAGTAAAGGCATTAAAAAGTAGGGGATATATGTGTTTCACTATTATTATTTTATATAATTAAACACCGTGATCAAATGAATAGTTTAATATTAATGAATGGAATGAATCCACGTCATAGAGATATATTGGCACGTGGATAGAAAAACTTGATTTTGCTTGAGTTTTATTGTATATTTTCCAGTGTTTTAAATTTCCGGTATACCAGAAATTTCAAACTTACCGGATTCGGCCGGTACGAGTTTTTTCGGGTAGGATCGGGTTTACGATCGGGTCGGATTACGGGTTAGGTCGGGTTTTATATTAAAAAATTAAAATATGAATATTTTATAATTTAATTAATTTTAATATTCCGGTATATATCCGGTATACCGATTCAATGAGTTTGTCCGATATACCGGCCGGTACCGGTATTTAAAACATTGATATTTTCTTCTTCAAATCTTAGGTTTTATTGATATATAGACACTCACCAGCATAATGTCTATCATAATTTTTGAAACCTGTTTGAACTGACCGATCTGATCCAGCCATAAATCAGTGCTAACATCAATCCGATCGACTCCAAAAAATTCTCTCATCTCATAACCAAGCCATCAACAAAATTCTGGTTTGATCCCAAACTAAATGCTAAAAATCGAGACAAATCGGTTCGGACAACTAGAATTTGGTATATAGTGCTAAAATTTTGACTTATTAGACCAAAAATTTGTCCAATATCTAATAAAATATGGGTAAAAATCATAAATTTAACTCATTTACAGTTAATGTATGAAAAAATTGTAGTTTAAAATTTATTTTATTATTAAATAATATATTAATATTATAAATATAGTTTTTGTATAAAACCGATTTTAACCGATCTCACAATCTGATTCGACCAATTGAAGAGATTTACAGTTCACCGATCGAACCGGTTCAAAAACTATGATATCTATAGACGAATAAAGAATAAAACACATACATGAATAAAAATTCTTTAATATATTCGGATTTTGTTATGGAACCACAATTTCATCTCAATGTTCTAAAAAAGGATTCAATCATTAAAGTGAAGGTTTTATTAGATCATAAAACGGTTGTATGAAATTTATGATTTTTAAAAAAAAAAAATAGTTTAATAAAAAAAATTAGGTCACAATCCACAGGAGGTTGTGTATCAAGATTCTCCAAGACCAGATATTGTTTTGGAAAAGTTCAAATCTTTAATTAGATGTGATGTCCTTTCTTCCAGAATGCAATGCTTAAATGACTTTATTATTTAATCATTTTATTGTCTTTTTGAAGTTTGGATTTTTTTGTTTTTTTTGGGAATTATGTTAATATTATGTATCTGCCTTAGAATAGTGTGTGATTGATTATTGGCATTGTAATATCCAAAAAGTTATCATCTTAGAAAATGATTATTTTAATTGAATGAAAGAGGAAAGACGCTAATATGTGAAATGAAAGTTATCTTAGAAAGTTATATATCGCAGAATTACCACATTTTGTTTTAACTTTAGATTCTTTTGGAATAATGATGAAGTTTTGGTATGTTATTTCTTATGCATGTTAACGAATTCTTATGCATGTTATTACTTAAATTTGTTGATTGTTTGGAATAATTATGAAGTTTTTTATTTTAACATGGAATCAATTGATTATATTCAATGTTTAGTAGTATGTATTTGATTTTTGAATAATAATAATATTGTTGTGTAATGTTTGTTTTACTTATATTCTATTAATGATAATGATTTGCAGGTTTAATATTCTACATATCAAATAAAATCCAATGTTTCAAATGAAAAAAAATCATGATTGTAACACAAAAGCCCATTGGACTGATTCCCGCATTGAGATGTACATCATGATTTGTTAGATGAGTTGAAAGTTGGAAATAGACCCACAACATCCTTCAACAATGTTGGACGAGATAATATTGATACCAAGGTCAACAAAGAAACAAGTTGCACATATAATTTGCAACAGATTAAGAACAAGTATAGAGATCTCCGAACCGAGTGGACATTGTGGAAAAAATTATATACAAGTACTGGTGTTCCCTGGGATAAAATGACAAACATATTGCGAGCCGATAACGATTGGTGAGATGATAAGATCAATGTTATCAATATACATTTACTTAATATGCATAGTTAAATAGTTATCTTATCGCATTGAATTTATTATATGTAGAGATGTCCCGCTGCAAAAACCTTTAGACATAGAAGACCATTGCTACCGACGATGCAAGAAGAATTGTTTGTTGGAATTATAGCTGAAGGAGCTCACTGTTACACATCAAGTTCAGGTATATTACCGCCAGGATTGGAAGATGTGAACTTTGAATTTGAAAAATTTAATCATGACACGGAACAAGTTTATGACGAGACATATTTTGATCATACTGATACAATGTTGAGTACTGAAGACATTGCTTGCACTTCTTCCACAAAAAAACAGCATTTACTCAAAACGAAGACGCATTGGGCGTGGTAGCAATAGCGACAAGATCATCGCTTCCATCCAACGTTTGACTAAAATTTCAGAATTAGATCATCAAGAGGTATTAGGCATGAAGGAACATAGTATCAAACGATGTATGGAAGTTCTATATTCCATTCCCTATATGGTAGCTGGTGATATATTATTTTGTCAGACTTTGAAGTTATTCGCAAAAGGATCTTATCGTGAAATTTTCATATTGATTCGTGATAATGATACTCGTTTAGCTTGGCTTGAGTCATATGTCAATGATAAGGTTTCTAGGAACTCATCACGTTGCTCCGATGCCACATCACCGAAGAAATGAAAGGATAGTCTATAATGCTTTGAAGTTTTTGTGCTTTTGAAAACAATTGTCGATGTTGAATTTGTGCTTGATGTTGGATGTTTTCTTTATGTTACATGTTCAATTGTTTCTTTTGAATACCTTGAAACAAACTCGAATTAGATATTCAATAGAATGAATAACTTGAAAAAATCACAATTTTCGTAAAACAAATATGCACTTACTATTCAATACATTTAAACAAACACAATTTCCCCGGGATCCGTGTAACAAACACACATTTATTATTTAATACATTTAAACAAACACAATTTTCCCGGGATCCGTGTAACAAACACACATTTAATATTTAATATATTTAAACAAACACATTTTCCCAGGGATCCGTGTAACAAACACACATTTATTATTTAATACATTTAAACAAACACAATTTCATCGGGATCCGTGAAAGAAACACAAAAATATTCTATAAAATGTAGTTGTTATGAGTTGTTTTCAAACATTCTTCCCCACAATGAGTTCATCTTCATCTTCTTCCAACCATGGTGCCTTTAGTGATGAAGAAGAAAAACGACTTTCATGCATTCGCCAAAATATCCGAAAGAGTAAAGAGGTTATTGCAGGAGTTGCTGCGTACCATAATTGGTTTATGGTGAAACAACCAATGCATGACCGACCAGCTCGTGGGTGGGCAATGTTTCTGTCGATGTTGAACGGACATAACGTAAGGGCATATAGATCTCTAAGAATGAACACATCGACTTTTTTACACTTCTGTGCCATACTTGTGAATGAATTTGGTTTGGAGGGGAGAAAATACATAAACGTCGAAGAACAGGTTGCAATGTTTATTATGATAACAGGAAAAACACAAGGCAACAGAGATATGCAATAGTTTTTCTAACGAGGAGCAGATACGGTTCACACATCTTTTCACAATGTTCTTAAGGCATGTCTTAGGATGATAACAAAATGGGTTACATCAACCAAAGATTGCTATGATATACATCCTTATATAGAGTCAAATTTCAAATATTATTCATATTTCAAAGATGCAATATGAGATATTGATGGAACCCACGTTGTGGCTTCTATACCAGAGCGTGACAAAGTTCTTATCATAGGAAGAAAAGGCGAACCAACACAAAATGTTCTTGCTATCTGTGACTTTAACATGCGGTTTATTTTTGTAATGGTTGGATCTGAAGGAATTACACATGACAGTATGATACTTTCCCGATGTCTTGAAGACGATGCATATCATTTTCCTAAACCACCCAAAGGTATATGATTAACGCATAACTTCACATAGATATAGAATTTTTATTCATTTTGTTTGTTTTACAGGAAAATATTATTTAATTAATGCGAGGTTTGCCAATACTATGTGTAATTTAGCTCCCTATTCGGGGGAACGTTACCATATGCTCGATTTTCGTCGTGCTTCGGGATACAATAGTCCAAAGGAATTATTTAATCACAATCATTCATCTCTTCGGACGATTATTGAAAGGTCGTTCGGTGTATGGAAAAAACATTTTCATATTCTGGATGATATGCCACACAACATGAAATTCAAACATCAGGTATCTTTAATTCCTGCAACCATGACCATACAATTTTCTTCGTAATGTAGATGCTAGCGATGATGGATCTAACTTGGATAAATCCGATAAAAATAAGAATGATACAATTGATCGAACTAGTGAAAGATCTGAAGAACCAGAAAATTATCATTCTGATGTTACGATGGAGATGACAAGAGATAACATTTATGAAACATTATGGAGAGCGCCATCGTGGTGGAGTTGGACAATCTGGACGACCTGACTTATGAATTTATGTAGTGTTCTTATTGTTTGTATTTGTGTTGTATTTGGAATATTTCGAATTTAATTATTTCAAATCTAATTATATTCACAACCAAAATGGCAATAATGTCATTTATAACTTAAAATGCGTTATATATCTAACTTTTTACAGAACATCATTACATTCTGCAATTCAATTTATAAATTACAGAACACTGAATACATTTTTGATCTGTTATCGCATTATGAAAACATATTCTCAAATTGCATTCTAAATCACAAATCACATGCAGAACATCGCCTTAATACCTGAAAGCTAGTTTAGTTTCATTTTTCTTATTAGTGTGATAGTTAATAGCTATGCGGTATCGACACTCTAATTTTTCGTATGCATCAATGTTGGACCTAATCGAATTCATCGACTTGGTTTGACTATTGACAATGACAGAAAACGATATTATTTTGACTTCATCATTAATTAGATGTGTTATTTGTTAGATAAATGATTTATTCGAAATTATGATGTTGTTATGACTCGAAAGACGATTGTTTTTGAGGAATGGAATATCCTCACTCATTTTTAATGAACCTAAATAATCCAAATATCATGAATAAAATATCGAACCAAATGAATAGTTGTCTGACCTTGACCCTATAACGATGGCAAATTGGCAATCCATAGATTTTCGGGTCGGGGTCCATTTTTATGATGGATACAATACAAACACCAGATAAAATTCATTCTTTGGCTCTTGAAGACTCCTGAACCGCGACGAAACTCCTCCCCAGTCCTCTGTGCTAACTTGCTGCAGGAGTGAAGAAAAAGGGGTTGTAGGATTCGTTGGTGTTAGCTGAATAATGGACCCTGTAGCTTTGGACAGGATCATTGAGAAACTTGTTGAAGTCCGGTCCTCGAAGCCAGGGAAATTGGTGCAGCTTGTTGAATCTGAGATAAAGCAGCTTTGTGTAGCGTCGCGTGAAATTTTTGTTAATCAGCCCAATCTCCTTGAACTTGAAGCGCCCATAAAGATTTGTGGTATGCTTTTTCTCTTTCGATTTCTAGATTTTTTTGCGCTTTTTGCCCTCTATCGAGTCAAAGTTCTTCGCTTTATTTGGGGTTTGTTACTAAAAGATGCTTTACCCCTTTCCGGTTGATTATTCTCTGTATATTTTCTTCTTCTTTAAAAAAAACTAGTTCTATTTCACTTCCTAGGGTTGCTGCAGCCATGATTTTATTTCAGGGCTCCGTTTACTCCCCTTTTGAATCTAAATAGCATGATTTTTTGGGGACTTACTGCTTGTTGGTGTGCTTAACTTTTCCCGTGTTAGTTCTAGCTCTTAGATTACATTATGATTCCTTCTCTGTTTTCATCGCTATATGATGCTAAAGATCAATTGGCCTTTCTGAATCATTTAACTTAGGCTTTTGATTGTTTTTACTCCTTGAGAATTCTTTGTGTGCTTCAATCACATTTTAATACATTATGTTGTTTAAGCTTTTGGCTACGAGTCGAGGTTTATATAGTTCCTCAATGTTTATTTGGAACGTCACCGTTTGTTTTACTTCGATTCCTCAAGTTGCTTGTAGTTATTCGAAGTGTTGTCTTGTTTATTTCAACGTGAAGTGGAGAAATTATTACTTCCAATATAATTTGTATTTTTGCAGGTGACATTCATGGGCAATACACCGATCTTTTGAGGCTTTTCGAATACGGGGGTTTTCCTCCGAAATCGAATTACCTATTTTTAGGTGATTATGTAGACCGTGGTAAACAAAGCTTGGAAACAATATGTCTGCTACTTGCATATAAAATCAAGTACCCAGAGAACTTTTTCCTTCTAAGAGGAAACCACGAATGTGCTTCCATAAATAGGATATATGGGTTTTACGATGAATGCAAACGTCGATACAATGTGAAATTATGGAAAGCCTTTACTGATTGTTTTAATTGCTTACCAGTCGCTGCACTTATTGACGACAAGATACTATGTATGCACGGAGGCATTTCTCCTGAACTCAATAACTTAGATCAGATCAGAAGTTTACCTCGTCCCTGTGCTATCCCGGACACTGGCTTGTTATGTGATTTGCTTTGGTCGGATCCGGCTAGAGAAGTTAAAGGATGGGGGATGAATGACAGAGGTGTTTCATTTACTTTTGGACCTGATAAAGTATCGGAGTTCCTCGAAAAACATGATTTGGATCTTATTTGCCGTGCTCATCAGGTGATTTTTTTTGTTTGTTTGTTTCGTTTTGTGTTGTGTTGATGAAATTTGTTCCCAGGTTGTCGAAGATGGATATGAGTTCTTCGCGGATAGACAGCTTCTTACGATATTTTCTGCCCCAAATTATTGTGGAGAATTCGATAATGCAGGTGCAATGATGAGTGTTGATGAAAATTTGATGTGTTCTTTTCAAATTCTAAAGCCAGCTGAAAAGAAGAACAAGTTGTTCATGTCTACTAAAATGTGACAAAATTCCGCGATATACAACGAGGTTTGGTTATCTTCATCTTTGTATGATTCTTTCTCTGGTGTTCCTAACTGTACATTTGTGTTTTTTTCATAAGAAATTGCAGCATCACAAGCCGAGGCGAATCGGACCATTAGAAAGTTACAAGTGCCGGCTGTGAATGAAGTTAAGCTTGTTCCTGAGATTGTATTGTCTTCTAGGATTGAATTTCTACATTCAATGGAGTTGTTTCATCTCCTCGTTTACTAATACTACTCCTGCATGAGTTTGGTTTGGAATTAATACATGGAAATCCCACAAAAAAATAGAAAGAATCAGACAAAAAGTCCAAACATTAAAACTTGCCTGTAAACGAGAAGGCTTCACGATATCGAACAAGCTCGACGTAAACTTCGTGGATACCCCGGCCTTTTCTTTATCTCTTTGTAACTGTTAAGTTTTCATGTGAAATGGAGAAGAAAAGTCATCATCAATCAATGAAGCCTTGTAGTGCCTCTTTCCCTGTTTGATGAAGATTGGCATGTATAATAGAATATGTTCACAAATTTGTAGTTCAGAGTGTAGAGTGGAATATGGAAAGGACACAGTTTCTACAAAGAGACTAAAACAACAAGCATCTATAAAATTCTACACTCAAAATGAAGCAAACCATTTTACGCAAAGAACCACATCTTGACGAAGATAGACAATGCCATTTGCAGGACAAATGCTGAAGCAGCTACAATGGCAAGGTCATTGCTTTGGATGTATGATCTAAGGTTCAAACCAACGAAGCTAGAAGATGCAGTACCAGCTATTAAAATCACAGTCCAACGAAGAAACTCAAAGGGAATAATCAAGACAAACTGCACAAAATAAAAAATATGTCATAGTTACGAAATGATGTGAAGAAGAAATTGGACATTATAACATGAGATTCGATAAAAACATTTAAGAGAAATGTACTAAGTTATTCAACTTGTAGTTGTAATAACTAATAACACATTCAAGAAAGTGATAAGGAACTGGCACAGAAACATAACATGAGAGACGATGATACTTACACAAGTGAGAATCAAACTGAAAAGGGAGTAACCCCACATGCACCAAAAATGTATGAGGTTGACCCTAGAACCCATGTATTGAAGCAGAAAATAGTATCCCAGAGGAACTATCAGCGCATAACCATAGATTGCACTTGCTGCCACATTTACATAGTTCACATCAAAAGCCCATGTAGTACTGTTGTTATATCTTTTGAGCATTAAATAGGTAGCACAGTTTCCTGATGCGGCAATCGCAAAAACCAATGTGGTGGATATCCAGACAAGTCCATAGCTGGAAATTTGAGGAATGCACAAAAAAGTCATGAAGGGAATAAATTTCATTACCAGTAACTGAAGTTAGTATTCTCAAAGCTCTTCCCTCTAAGAAAAGTTATTTCCACGTACTATCCTAAACTTGTGAGGTTACATATCCTATCAAGAAACTCATGCTTCATCCATGTGAAAGAGGGTGATTCCACTTAGACTGACGGAGAACATCAAGGAAGTTATTGCTTAATAAAACACTTACAGGTCTGGGTTAGCATCAATCTTTCTGGAAAAATCTCCACTGACAGGATTCAAAGAACTCAACAATCTGTTCAACACGACATCTGTGTCTACATTAAAATATTGTGTGTATGAGGAAATGCTAAAATATCCCTTCCAGTTGTTTGTTGGCTGTTGTTGACCTGCCTCTGTGAATTGGAAAATGAACTATGAGCAGATTTAGTGAACCTCAACATATAAATTCATCTAGGCAACCAGCACTCAATAACTCACATGAAGAATTAGTATAGCTAAAAGGTTGTTTGATATAAAATAATTGTACAGTTAGCATATTCAGTTCGAGAGTGCATGCTTTCAAACAAAATATTTTCAAAAAAGACATAGTAGTGTTCATACCACTGGAATCACCAAGAGTTTGGTATCCTTGTCCCCCGCTTCCTGCAATAGTGGGAGGAAACGTTTGCAAATTTGCACCTGTGACTACAGGTTGCGCAATACACATTAAAGAACTCACCATCAAAGAAAAGCATATAGAGTTTTTCACATATGAGTCATGACAAAAAAACTTTACCTTCGGGAGTAAGAATTCTCTTTTCTTCAGTAATAGCAGCCTACAGTGAAGGATATACTGGTAAAAAAGAAACCCAACCTTTCCTCACATTTGTGTTTCAAGTATTTGAGACATCGATAAATTACACAAAATAAACTGAACACTGAATAAAAAGTGTGCCACAACATATGCAAGATTCAAAACAATTGATAAGGTACATGTTTGATAGGGCAATGAGCCTTCCGCAGAAGTTGGCCGCATTCATGGAACCATAACGATGATTCAGTAATATGTGTATGCGGACCCAGAAAAAGAAGAATGAACATAAGATGCCCACTTCAATTCCAAACTGAATGCTTGATTGCAACGAATTTTTTTCTCCATTTATCACAACCGCAATTATTTAAAAAACTGGTCGCATTTCAATTAATCTCGAAAAAACAAAATGAAAACAGAAGCATCAAACTGAAAGTATAAATTGGCACATTCAAAAAGCTCAATTGCGTAATTCTTTGAAAGCAGATAAACATAGATCATCATGAAATTCACGACGCCGTACCGGAACAGAGCCTACAAAGTGGCTGCCGGAAATATTTGCGTACGAATCTTCCATCTGCGACGATCGATCAAGCAAGAACTTACAGTAATCAACAGATTACCATAATCCACCCGGAGGACAATTGCGGAGTTCTCAGGGGAATGAATGCTTACACGAAAAAGTAGCAGAGAGAGAGAGGAATTAGTGTATAAAAAAAATTAATGGGGGCTGTTTTGCAAATACAAAAAGTAGAAGGATAGACGGAATATTTATTACAAAAGTTGCGGAAACGAAATCATCTTTCCAGATTGAAGCAAAACCCTAATCGCTTGATTGGGAACGAATTTGGATTCATGAATCCCTTGACGTTGGTGAAGCGCATTCAGAACATAAACAAGAAGGAAGCGAATTTACAAATATCAGAAGAGGCGTCGTGGCACGCTAAGTATAACGATTCTGCGTATGTATATCTCGGTGGTATCCCTTTTGACCTAACTGAAGGCGATCTCCTCGCCGTTTTTTCCCAGTAAGTTTCTTTATTGCACAAATGTATGCTTGAGAGAGAGTTTTATTGATTCTTAGAAGAAAAAGCTTAGTTATGTGATTTTCTGCTTTAGGTGCGGTGAAATTGTCGACGTTAACTTGATTAGAGATAAGGATACTGGTAAATCGAAAGGTTTTGCATTCCTTGCATATGAAGATCAGAGAAGTACGAATCTTGCTGTAGGTTAGTGTGCTCTGCTAATTTCTCAATACTTTCAGAAACTGCATTGGTGTAATATTTTCTGCTTATGCGGTTATGCAGATAATCTAAATGGTGCTCAAATTCTAGGCCGTATAATTAGGGTAGATCATGTCTCGAAGTACAAAAAATTTGAAGAAGAGGATGAAGAAACTAAGCAACGGAAGAGGAATGAACGTGGGGTCTGCCGTGCTTTTCAAAAAGGAGAATGCCGTAGAGGTAGCAGCTGCAAATTTTCACATGATGAGCAAGTAAGCTTTCTTAATTTTAACTGCTTTTGAACATATGCTGTTTTGATGTTGGCTGTTGGCTGTTGCCACTTCTTTGTTGATCATCACCTTCTTGCAATACAAAATTTGTGCACATTTTTATCTGTGGATTCATTTTTTGTTGCTTCTTGGTAGTTAAATGATTAATTTTATTAATTGACCACTACAGAGAGCTGCAAATACTGGGTGGGGTGCTGAAGAAGACCAGCGTTCTAGGTCCAACTACTCAGCAATGGATAAAAAAGCTTATTCACACAATCGAGGACCAACTCAGAAACGGATCGACGAAGACGCACGGTTTTCTCAGAAAGAAAGTTATCAAAGCAGAAAAAATGAGTCGAACGCAGAAGATGATGAAAGAAGATATAGTAAGAAACATTTAGATGACAGGGATGAGCATTATTCTTACCACAGAACTGAAAAGAGGACAAGGTTAATGCATTCTGAATCAAGCCCCAAAAGAGAAAGGGATATAAAGGATGAGAATCTATCCAAGTCATTCGATCGAGAAAACAGACATTTGACAGAGGAGCACAGGCGATCGGGGTCGGGATCAGATCGCCACCACCATAGAAGAGATGAAGTCTAGAAAACACAATAAACGTAAAATATGAAGAGAAGCAGCATGTGGTTTTTTGCTTCATTAACAACACGGTGATGTTTCCTTTCATTGCTCTTTGCTTTGCTGTATGATGCAGTTTCACACAATCGTAGATGATGAATTAATTTGAATTATTTGCATGAAAATCATATACGAAATGGATCAGTAATTAGTTTTTACGGTTGTATTTTTTAATTTACTGAAAACTACAAAATCTATTGAAGTGATATGGATTTTCTTCCAAATTTAAGAGCTTTAAAATTTGTACAAAATTGTAGTGTTTGGTTAGAAATAATAGAATTATGTGATATTGATTAAGTTTGAAATTTAATATGATACAAATTTATTGATTTGATATGATTAATTAAAACTACATGTGTTTGTTTATTTAGTAGGATTATATATGAATAAAATTTGATTTATAAATTGAAATTCAAAAATATGTAAAAGGATGATATTCCTTTATTTATATGTTATTGCAAATTATAACATCATAATATATAAAACATCAATTTAAATTCTGAATAACTCGTGTTTTCATACAAAAATAGGCTGTTATTATTTGAGAAAATATTAAAGAAATACAATTATGTAAAAGTAAGAATATAAAATTTTGTATAATACTTGATGGAAAAATGGCGACTTGAGTCCCCAAAGTTTGGATAATTTGACAATTTTGGTCCCCAAAGTTTCAGTGGCAAAAACAGTCCCCAAAGTTTTGATGATTTGGCAATTTTGGTCCCCAAAGTTGCGTATTTTCGCAAAATACGTCCCCAAAGTTTGCGAATTTTGGCAATTTTGGTCCCCAAATTAATTTTCGTCCGGGGACCTAATTTGCCACAATTCGCAAACTTTGGGGACGTATTTTGCGAAAATACGTAACTTTGGGGACTGGTTTTGCCAAAATTCGCAAACTTTGGGGACCGTATTTTGCGAAAATACGTAACTTTGGGGACTGGTTTTGCCAAAATTCGCAAACTTTGGGGACCAAAATTGCCAAATTATCCAAACTTTGGGGACCAAAACTGCCTTCCGCCCCTTACTTAATCATTGGTAAAAAATGGACGATATGCAAATTTGGACTTCGTAGTTTTTAGTTTTATCAATTTTGATTCTCATACTTTGACAATTATAGTAAATTAGGTATCTAATCTTTATGTGTGACAAAATTAGTCATCATAATTTCTCACATTTGACAAATTTGATCATCAATATTGTATATGTGTAGCAAATTTAGTTACCGAAGTTTGTAATTTGTGCAAGTGCAATCCTTCAACTTTGTTTATGACATATTTGGTCCTCGTAGTTTGATAGCATTGGCAAATTTGATCTCTGACGTTGTTAGTAGTCCCTAAACTTTGGAAATCTTGATGAAAAGGTCGACCAAAGACCGTCACACGAAGGTCAATGGAAGGGGGGCGGCGCAAAACTGATACCCACAGTATATACTGCTACGGTTTTTTAGTTGATTCAATAGTTGGGTAATAGTTAGCAGACCCTTCTCCACGATGATAAAAAAGACGACACCACGGCCAAGGGCGATGAGGCGAAGGATGAAAACACAATTCAATTTAACAGCAAAAATGTTAACGTCCGTTAGGGTTTAGAATGACCGAGTTTATCAATTTTTAAAAACTACGAGGACCAATTTTGCCATTGCATATAATTAAAGGAATCAGTTTTGTTCGATTTAATTTGGGGACTAAATATGAACTTTGATGATCGATTTTACCAAATGTTACAAACTAGGAAGGCTGATTTTATCAAATGTCCAAAATTCGAAAACTGAAAATACCAAAATAAACATGAAAGACTAAATTTATCAAAATGATCAAACTACGAAGACCAAATACGACATTTTCTCGTAAAAAATACATTTTACATATCATGATTATATGATATAAAATTACCTTATTAAAATGATTCTATTATTTATCTTGGGTTAATTGGTATTGATTGCCATAACTTACTCTATTTGATAAATTAATATATGAAATCAATATCCCATTATGTAAAATAATAATAATTATTTTACCCAATACTTAAAATTGATGATATCCAACAACATTCACAATATGAGCACATTTAACTATATATGTATAGTAGATGATAACAATTAGAACTCCAAAAATTTACATTAAAAAATAACACTCAAAGAAGATAATCCAAAATAATGTAAAAAAAAATACATTAAAAAATTATATATATGATAGAAGATCGTTTGGGTTGGAGGATTGGCACGTCACTCGATCCATTGAATGGGTAATGAATTTTAAATAAAAAAATATTTTTTAATAAAAATAAATAAACTTAATTATATTTTCAACATGTATAACAGTTTAACAATGATTGATTGATCCATTAAAAAATCAAATTCACCAAACAAAGTGTGTTTAAGAAATGGTTAGGGAGAGCCATTTAACACAAGTGGTGGAGGTTTTAAATTTTAATACGGAAACCACGTGTCACTCACATGCTTAACCGGCCCCAACACTCTACCCTACCACTTGTAATAATTAAAGCTAATTAATCACAATATATGTGTTATTTTAATATATTTTATTAAGTAAATTGTCTTCTTTTAAAACATTTATATAAGTAGTTTTGTTGGTTATTACTGAGTTGAAAATATCTTATTTCATGTGTATCTTTATTAATCATAAAAAATTTAAATACTTAAATTTAAAAAAAATTATACTTTGTAATTGCGACCGAGATAACTTGACAAACTATTTGATTGTCATTAGTATTATTACAAAATAATAGTAAATGATAATTGAAATATGAACTCTAGGAAAATGTGCAACATTAAATCAAGACATACGTGGCATATCTAGTAATCCGCCACCGCATCACAAGGATAGGGTAGGTGCTTCCCCCCACCTTTCTTTCGTTTCTTCAAAAAATCTATTATCTCATATTTTTCCTATTTTAACAATTACTCAAATATCCTTCTCATTAATTCCACTCAATTATATTTCATCTTCATCCAGCACACATTTTCTGTTTTTAATATTTTTTATTAAATACTCTTGAATTTCACTCATATTTAATAATTAAATTATTCTATATAAAGATAGTTCCTCAAGAATTTCATAATTTAACAATTTGATTATTAACTTAAAATTAACATCCATACTCAAGGTATTTTAATAATTTTAACAAAAACGATCTCAAATTTATAAATATTTGAATAAATTATTTTACTTTGATTTAATAGTTTTATATTAATAAATACAACTCTAATATCTAAAGATTGAACCTTGAAATTATGTTTCATACTATTCTTTGAGAAAAAATTACATATTATATAAACTATAATTTCAATTTTTAGTAAAACAATACAATCTATTAAAGAATAATATATCAATCGAAAACCATGTTGTTTTATATAGTTATTTTCGTTGTCGAAGCAAATACAAATTTTGGTATTAACTAAATAGTATAATAATAAAAAAATAAAAATGAGCATCACACTTAGTTATATAAAAAATGTAGGTAGAGTGGTCACATGTGATGTTACACATTTATTAATTTATAAAAGGGTGGATTAAATGCTTAGGAAAGACAAAAACTACAAGTTGGAAAAATATGAACCCCGAAGAGAAATTTAATAATGTACAGATTTAGTATAAGGTCGAAAATCGTACTTAAGCCTGCTAATCATGATTATGGTAATCTTTCATTGAGCGGGGGATCTCAAATCTACCACCACCACACTCACGTTATCGGCGCTGAGTCGAGCCAATGCAAGTTTCGTGAGAAGAATAGATGCGTCGGAGCAGCTTTTTTCTGAGTTCGAGCTTCGAGATTGAAGACACATACGAGCAACACCGCACGCTGTTTCGTTTGAGACAACGTCCCATAGACCATCGCTTGCTAGGATCAAGCATTCATCGTCGGGGTTTCGATCTTGGATCGTGACTTCTGGTTCTGAGATCACGTATGGCTTTAGGTAATTGTCACCTATTGCTCGAGACATGGCGAGGACACCGAGGACACGTGGGCCGTCCCAGAAGATGACACGGCCGCCGGCATCTTGGATGCGGTTTAGTTCATCGGGGCGGTCAGGCTGAGAGGAGAGACGATAGTTAAATCAATATTGAGTTTATGGTGTTTATAGTGTAATCTTATTGTAATGGATACACACCTTGTGATCTACTGATAGCGGAATTGCTACGCCGTTTCGGCAAAGGACTGCTCGGGAATCGCCGCAATTGGAGACGATTATTTTATCGGGGGTGACGACGGCTACGACCGCCGTGGAACCGACAGCGTCGCACTGTGGGGTTTTGAGTTCGCAGCGGCAGGATGAAGTTGCGGAGGTGCTACTGCACCACTCGCTGACCTCCTTGTCCATTTTTGCGAAACTTGTCTTCATGATTTCCTCCCACGACGATGACCTAGTGTCGTCGTGTTCCTCCTTTAGTATTTCGTGCATACGGTCATGGCATCTTGTGGCAACCTGAAATCGAAAAGAAAGTTCAGATCTCGACTGGAAATACCATCGTTCCAATTCATAGAAAAAAAGATAATAAACTCACATGAGAGCAGCCATGGCCGTCGTAAACACCGAAGAAATGCATCCCGGTTGGGCAATTTTCGCTCTTGCCGCACAAAGATGGATGAATAGAAATAGCGTCTTCCATATCTCGACGCCGTCCACAGACAGATGTCAATCCATATTTAGGAAACTCCGGCGACAAATCAGGCTTACTTCCCGATCCAGAGGCCGGAGATTTACCAAAAGATGGTTTCTCCTGTTTGTTTCCCCTCACCAGTGTTTTGGGTTTCAGGGAATCAGCCAAACACTCACGTGGAGGAAGAGGCTCAATTGTATGTTTCATCCTCTTACTGCCACCCTCTATCAGTGGAGGAGCCACGGCGGAGTCGTTGGGCAAAAAGTTAAAATTGTGCATCTCGACCCTTTTTCTCAGTGAGGATTTAGAGGCAGATTCCACCGCCGTTGCCGCCTCCTCCCCCAAATTGACTTCGCAACATAGCCCAGCCATGATCGATTCCAAATCCGACTTGAAAAAAAAAACAGTCCAAAAATCCTCCTCTGTAAACCCAAACGCTGAAGAAGATCAAAAAGACCTCCTAAACGATTACTGCAACCAAACTTGCAGAGAAACGAAGAATCTTAGAGAGAGAGGAGAACACGAAGGCTGCAAGGAAGGAGGATATTTATTATGAAGGAGAAAGTCGCCATTATAGCGAGGCTTTGATTAAACGGGCAGCTGCCCGTCACCGTCGCGGGCAAGAAAAGGAAATGTATCCGACAGTTAGTAATGACGCTGGATTGCAAGAAGCGTAAATCGTGGCCGTTCATCTAGGACACCTGTCCGTTAAAGATGAAGTACGTGGACTAATGAGATATTAACACGATGTGGTGGGCCAAAAATTGTTACTTTCCTGACACGCATGTGGTGCGTTATTATTCGCGCTTCCTTTTTTAATTTTACGTGGCAGGATCTGTTGTTTTACATCGACGGTCTTTATTGACCAACACTCCATCGACGTGGCGCGTGATAAGTGAAATGAATTCCCCGCGGGGCGCGTGGGAGGGCATAATAAAAGATGTTTACGCCAGATCGAAACACGTGGCGTAACACGGTAACAGATGTCTGTTTAGATTGACCGTCTACGAATATAGCCGGTGACAGACGTCCACCCGTGACCAGGATACCACAAACAAACACATAAACTTTTATTTAATAATAATAATAATAATAATAATAATCATCATCATTATATTAATTAATTTGCCTAAACAAAAAAATGTTTGTTTATTTCGTCAGTTAGACGAAGTGTAAAAAAACAAATTATTTAAGAGTAGACTGTGTGGTACCTTATATTTTTAAAATTACAATACCATTTACCGGTAATTCATGTGCTTCACGAGTATGGGCTGGAAAATACGTTAATTTTACTATATAATTTTGATAAATTTAATTTCTATAATTGATAAGGGTATATTTAATTCTCAAATTTTAATATTTTGTAAATTTGATTATCTAAGTTTAATTATTTGATAAATAAGATCATAAATGGTAAAACAAAATTACCAAAATTGATTTTAGACAATATTAATTAAATATTTTAAAGATCAAATATCTCATATACAGTACATTTTGAGAACTATTTTTTCAAAAAACTATAAAGGATATGATTGATTTTACCATCGTTATACTTATTGACCAAAATTACAAAAATAATAAAACTAAATTTAAGTATCACATATTTTTATTCTCTATAATATTTAGTTTATTTAATATAACAATGACAAAATAATGAACCACTAGTATAACCCCATAATTATTTTTACATTACAAAATAAAAAATTATCACTAAACTATAACTGTTTGAGGATCATGTCATAGATGTAAGAAGATGACATTATTGTGTAGGATATCAATCTTATGATGATCTACACAGAAACAGAGACGTTTTAAACTGGGGTTTGTGGTTCATTTTCTTTGGAAGTAAACCCAAAAGGAATAGGGTTTCTTGGAGCAGGAAGACGACCGATGCTCTTGCTGCTTTAGGAAGTAATCTTCCCTTTTTGTCGAACCAATCTGGTTTAAACAAAGCTTTTAATCCAAGTTTGTTGTAATGAACTCTTCTTACAGAGGCACCGCCATTTACAACAGCCGCTTTTGCTCTCACTGTTACTCTCGACACCTTTGTAAACATAACAAGAAACAAAGTTATGAGAGATTTGGAGATGGGATTTGTACCTCTAGATGAATTGGGCAATGAATGTGTTCAGCCCCACGCCCCATTAATCTTACTCCATCTCGTATTTGCTTCCCTATTGCTCCTGAATCCTTTCGAACAAGACAAAGAAAGCATGATTAGAGTATGGAGAAAATGGAGATGCCTTGAGAGTTTTCATGGTGATTAGCTCTTCTTCTCTGAAGAGTCAATCTTCCCTACATTTATCAGCGTTGCAATTTTCCCAAGCCCAACTGGCTGCAGATATATAATGAAAATCACTATACAAATCAAGTTTTTACATTTGAACATTCAGCCATGGAAGTGAAGGGATGACTCAAAAAAGTAAGCTTTGAGTTGTAATAAATCGGAAGGGAAAAGAGAAGTTCTTCACAGAATTACGCTATCAAAGAGTGTAATAAGTAAGAACTAAACAAAGGAACTGATCGAATTAACCTGAAAAGTGAGACTGAAGGGATTCTTAAAACCGCGTTTAGGTAAGCGGCGACGTAAAGGCGTTTGCCCACATTCAAATCCGAACTTCATGGTACCACGGGCCATCTGACCTTTATGTCCCCGGCCCGCCATCTTACCTTTACCAGATCCAATTCCTCTTCCCTTTCTTGTTTTCTGCTTCCGAGCACCTGGATTATCTCTCAGATCGTTCAAAGCCAAGAGACTGCTGTACGTCTTCACGCCAACGACACTAGACCTGCGACTCGAAATCGCCCCATTAAGCTGGAGAAACTTAATCGACGAAACTTGCTTAGATACGGAGGTCGGATTCTGTGCAATGCGGATCGAAGAAGACAGAAGATTAACCAATCTTCTTCTCATCATTTTCCAAGTGAAACAGGATTACCCCAAAAAATGGCGGCTTTCCACAAATCCGTTGATCCTTCTCAATTCTCTAATCAAGGAAAGACGCCGATTTGCTTTGATTCAGAATTTGGGCTTTTAGATAATGGACCCTTATCGGCCCAAGCCTGCAAGACTCTAATAAATTCTCAATTTTGATTAAATTAATCATTAAGTAGAGTAATAGTAATAAAAACTGGAAGCTTCAACAAAACAGATAATAAAAATTCTCAGTCACCACAGCCACAAGTATCGTGAGATGATGGGGTGGGAGAAAACACAGTGCTTTTCAATAACTTAAAGAGAATAAAGAAAGCAATCGCAAGATATCAAGAGAGTTCTATTTATGCGGCCTCTTCCAAAGCCTCGTCAGCATGTTGGGGTTTTTCTTCTTCATTAGCTCATCATCAAGATCATCAGCATAAGGTGATTCAATACTTCCCATTCGTGGACTAAAATGGCTTCCCATTGAACCCGTACGTTCCATCAATTGCCCATTATTCCCTGCTGAAACCATCGCTGCAGCAGCCTCAGCCGCCTTTCTCCACTGGTCAGATTGAATCTTCACTCGCCTCAGCTCAGCTTCCATTTCAGCTCTCGTAGCTTGAGCTGCTTGTAGCTGTTCACCCACTCTAGCTGCCATTTTGTTGCTCTTATCAATTTCTTCACTTAGTTGGCTAATCTTCATCTGTGACTCAATTTCTTCAGGTTCGAAATTCGTTATTTCTCTCATTCTAATGCTTTCTTCAATCTGCACCTTCAGTTTTTCATTCTCATCACATACATTTTTTAGAAGGGAACCTTTCTCCATCAAAAGAACTCTTAGCTTATCAACTTCCATTTTCGAATCTTGAACCTCTTTATCAAGTTCTAATTCGGTTGCACCGAGCATTGTTTTCTCAAGCTTCATTGCTAGAGCTTCATTCTCTTCACATATACCTTGAAGTTCAGTCTCTTTATCCATCATATTTGCTCTCAACTCATCAATTTCTCTCCTTGTGCTACGTAGCTCCAACTCCAACTCAGTTTCTCTTTGCCCCAATTCTGTCTTAATCTTCTCTATCATTTCAACAGCATTTCTCGCCTGATCCGAACTTCGTGCCTTCTCTTCATTGTATCGTATCTCCGCAGCCTCAAGAGCAGATCTTAAATGTTCAACTTCAATTTTAACTGCATCCATTTCCAGTTTTTCATTGGCATTATCATTACCTTTCTTCACAAGCTCTTCTAGAGAATCAACGTGAGTTTTGGACTGGTTAAGCTCAGAAACAATAGCATTGTAAGCTTCAAATGCCTTGATTCCATCAACTTTCAGCGTTTCAACTATCTTTTTAGCCATTTCAAGTTGCTCTGTTGTCTCTCTAACAACTTCATGTGCATGAAGTTCAGATTCTTTAGCTTCCCTTAGCTGGTTTTTCATGTCTTCAATGAGCATCAGCGTCTCGGATAACGACTGCTTCACTTCTTGTATCTCATTTTCCTCGTCTTCTGTCTGCTTTAAGTGTCTAGCTTTAGATTCAGCTTCTATTTCAATCTGTTCCTTGAGCCTTTTTATCTCATCTAATGCAGAGGCCAATGCATATGAGTCCTCATGAGCATTTTTCACTTGTTCGTTTTCAATTTCGGGCACGAATACGTTGCTACGTTTCTCCAAAATCTCACTCGATTCATCCGACTGCCCGATAAGCTGTTTCTGTGATTCAACGAGCTTCAACGACAAAGCTAATAGCTTTTGATTAGATTCTTCAGCATCTAACTCAGCTTGCTTCTTCAGTTCTTCAGTAGCAGATAACTGATCTTTCACAACTTTCAGATCATTCTTAAGCACAGAAATCTGAGACTCTAATTCACCAACTTTGCTTTGATTCTTTTTCTGAAATTTCACCATTTTTTTGTAAGAACACAACATTTTCTTACAAGCTGAAAGAACATTTAACAGTACCTCATATCCTAATTTAGGACTTCCTTTTGATGCTCTTGTTGCAAGGTTTGAAGAAGAATCTGTAGGCTCAGTATAATGTGGGCTCGCCTTCAGCTGGCGCACCACTCTCGGAGAAACCTTCTCCGTTACAACATCCGAAGAGCCACCGGATCGTGGAGAATTCTTACGAGATGCCTCCGTAGAAACTGCTCGAGGAGAGGCTCTCTGAGGTGCACTGCCGCCTGAACTAACTCTGAAAACCAATGAAATAAGCAAACTTAATAAGTTTTAGAAATCTTATAAAGCCCGCCATTGATGGTTTTACAGAAGCAATAACAGTACCTTGATTTAGGAGTCTGCATATTTGTGAAAGAAGAAGTGAAACTTTCAGCTACTTAAAAGGAAGCTTTCGTCCTGTAAATGCAGAGCGCTTAAAGGACCAAAAAAGATAGCAAAAAAATAGAAAGAAACATTTGAATACAATGGAGTTTAATGCACAACAAACATCTGAAAAGATTATTAAAGACTATCATTTTCATCAGTTGGTTGTGGTCACAATTGATTAACATAGAGAGATAAATTTGCTCACGCAACTTGTGAGCTAAAAACAAGTAAAACAATTCATCATTTGATATTTGAAGAAGGAATTCACAGTATAATAAATGCAGTCACGAGGTTACTTTGAGCTAAACTGAAAAAAGTCAGAAGAACGCCGTGAAGTTACCGGAAAGTCCTCTTTTAAAGCTGAGATTCTTACCGGAGAATAAAAGACAATAATGTAGTAGAGTGGAGTAGAGAGGACTCCAGTAAAAGTTTCTAGTCTAGATTTGCTGTTGCCCAAGCAAGATTCCCATGTCTAACTTTGAAGAAGCTTTGTAATAACGTTTTCTTTTCATAGAAAAGTGAACAAAAAATGTTAGAAAAGTGAAAGGAAAAGAGGGATCTTAAGTTGTCTGTTCCTTTTCATCGATTTTCTTAAACACATTACTCAAATCCCTAACAGGGAAGCTCTTAAACCTGCAGCAAAATGCATACCCAAAAAGAGTGAAGAAATGCGCTCACCTAAAGCTGCTCAGTAGAGAGAATCAGTGAAGAAGAAGAGAAGGAGGCAGCCATTGTTAGTTGTGAAGGAGGATTCCATTGTCTTCTTTTCTTCTCTGTGATATGGGTTTGGATTTTCGAAGACTGAGTGAAACTGAAAGGGAATATGAATTAGATAGATGAAGACAAACAATACCCACGATACAGACAAACATCCACTGCTGTAAAAGAACGGCAAAAACTAATCTTTACCCAAATTCACTCATTTTTTTACATTTTCAAATCCATTCGTTTTTTTCCAATTTGTGGATTTGTTTAAGATTATTTTGGGCCACTATTCAAATCATGAGAATGTGGGATATGATATACAAATGAAGAAGATCATATAATAAAACTCTTGAGCATATCATTTATTATGAGAAAATAATATTTTTGATCCTCGAAGTTTGATCATTTTAAAAAATTTAGTCATCCAAATTTATTTTAGCATTTTCAGTCATCGAATTTTGGACATTTGACAAAATCGATCTTCAAATTTCATATTTAGTTCTCCAAATGAAATCAAACAAAACCGATCCATGTAGTTTGATCGTAGTGGCAAAATTAATCTATGTATTATATAAAAATAAAAAATTATAAATTATAAACTTCGGGGACTAAATTTGCCATAAATATAAAACTTGAATGACCTAATTTACCAAATGTAGCAAAGTATTAGGACTAATTTTACCACAAATAAAATTAAGGAACTTAATCTACCACAATTATCAAAATAGAAGGACTAAAATTGTCAAAATAGGAAACTACGATGACCAAATTTGTGCGTCGCCCCATTTAATATAGTACTTCCTTCTTCTAATAAATCAATCCAACTTTCATCACAAATCTAACGTGGAATAATTTGATATCCAAACACATACCATTACGCCCAAATACCTTACAATTTGAACTTGCAAATTGAAATGAACTGCACTTCCCTGGTATTCATAATTAGTATTTGGACTGGACCATCTCTAATATCATCTTGATATTATAGAGTCTCGTCGAAATTATAATAAGAGTGTGCACGAATATAACGTATAAGAAAAGAAGAAGATATTGTAAAATACTTGAACAAATCATTTACTATACGATACCCTTCTCTTATAAACCAATCCAAATTTCATCACCACCAAGTGAGCTTACGTAAGAAAGTTAACTTCTCAAATGCCATAATGCAAGGTAAACAAGTACTATTACAAGAAATCCCAAATATGACAAGAATACATACAATACATAGAAAATTTAGAAACAGAACCATCACAACTAGACGCTCTTCTTCTTGAAACTAACTTGAGCAGAAGTTTTACTAAGTTTCCATTGCTTTATGTTTAGTTCAAAAGCAATGTACAAAAACTGGGAGAAACAGAAGATCATGGTAAAGGCTTCAAAGAGAAAAGGATATTTATTTGGAGGACTAACAAACAAGTAGACGATATGAAAGGATAGATATAAACCAAATGTGAAGTACTTAAGCAGCATGTATGAGGAAAATTTCACTCTTTCTGCTATTCTACCATCAGGGGTATGGTAAAGAAGTCCAAAAAGAGCACATAAAGCAATATATGGAATTACCAGGTTGTCGCGTCGTAGGAGAGGAAACATCGAGAGCAATGCTGCATAAACTAACCACAAGAAAGTATATGGCTCTTCCACAGCGAGAAAGGTTGCAGGTAGAAGGGGAAGTAAAATGGACTTCTCATGTACTGAAAAGATTTATAGTGTTAGAGAATGAATTTGTAGCTTAAAAGATAAAGAAAAGTTATGTTTTGTTACCTTGGAATGAGAAGAGGTAAAATGCTAAAGAACTGTTTAGCAATCCGAGAAGAAAACCACGTCTAGTTGGTGATATTATAAGATGGATCATAGAAGGAAGACAAGTAGAAATAGTTGCTGCAAGACTCAGAAGTTTTAGTGATTGTGAGGGGAACGATCTTTTCCACTTTACGATAATCGATGTTGCACACCAAAAATTTGCGACGTAGTCCTCATAGATACCTCTTTCAAATGGAGCTAGACGAGAAAGAACCTGTTCCAAACATTAAACAGAGATTTCACTGGCATTAGAATGAATATAAATGGAAAGAATGGAAATGAAGATGGATTTTACCTCGAAAGTTGCCTTGAAGGAACCAAGATATGGCCACCAAATTACAGCAAAGGTGGCAAAAACAACCATACCCAACTTTAGGATCTCAAGAATAGGATTCGGACGTCTTATACATCGTCCCAAAAGGTAAGCAAAAAATGCAGGGGCATAATATGCACTCATCTGAATATACACAAACAACAAATCTTAATAAAATAATAAAAAACATGCAATGCAATCTCAAATATGAAATATTCCTAGAATATAGCAAGAACTTTCTAAACCTCTAGATAACCTCACCATGAAGAGCACCCTCAGTGTTTTACAATACTAATATGAAGCAAGCGCTTAAAAAAACATGATTCTATGCTTTATTATCATAAATCATGTAGCATCTTTTTGTATAAGGGATAAAAGTATTTGAGCGAAGAATACGAGTAGCTTTTGATTTCAACCTTAAGCCCATTGCACCTGTTTGTGGTTCAGCGCTAGGCAGAACAGCATAGAACCAAAGAGATTTCTATTTGATAAAATAGCCGCAACAGCTGCAGTGGTCAATCCCAAACTGATGCAATTGTACTACAAAAATGGCCAGGAAATATCAAATGAAAAGTGAAATTAACAAAAATAAATAAGCCAATGCAGATACCTGAAAATGACCATGATCGATCAAAATCAGACATGGGTTACATAAAATCATTACTGTATGCCAGGCCATGTGGTTTTTATATCCATTGGGCACCGCAGAATGATATACATTAAGAAAGAAGATCACTGATGGAAAGAAGATCACCAAATCAGACATAAGAACCGTCCATCTCATCAGAAGCTTTCTACAAAAAACACCACACAGATATGAGAAGCAAATTAGAAGTTCATTGCTCAGATGACTTCTGAAAAGAGGAAAAAAGATTAACCCCGCGTTTTAATGCCAAAACGGATTTTTTCACTTCTGATTAATCAGTTTACCGATAAATATTCAGTAACAAGCAAATACTCGAATAATAAGCTAACCCAATGTATGATTCGTATCCACGAGAAGAGTGTAGCAACACAGAAGCAGGATCAAAGAACTTCAGCATCAAACCATGAAAATAGCTCTGATACGCAGTTAATGGTGGGTAGTCCAGGCCCCAATATCCCATATCATTCGCCGTACTGTTACGATACCATTCTTTCACAGGAAGGTTTACGGTTACTTCCATCCAATGTCTCTGCGCTTCGTAGTCACCAAACATTGGAGGCGTTTTTTCGCCGGAGTAAGGGTGCAGCGCGACGGCGAGGCGAATCAAGACTGCGAAGAGAGCTATACAGGGAAACCATAACTGCATACTCCTAGATGTCACAAATGACCATAATACATCGTCGGTGTCGGATCCGTTTCGTGGTGTTGACCTGTCTGAAGCCTTCGAGCCGCTCTTCTCTCTTCTCTCCTTCATCGGAAATGTTCTGAGAACTTTTTCCGTTGCTGCTCTGCAGATGTCCCGATCAACACAAGAATCCCGGATGTAGTTCTTGGCCCAGATAAGCCCAACATAGGGCCCGAGGTCTTAAGGCCCATAACATTTCAAACGACCCGGTAGTGGATTGGAAAACGTAAAGTACCTGTGACGCCTGTCCTTCTCAACTTAAAGAAAAGTACTTTTTACATTATTTTAGTTAGAAAATTATTACTGTTGCCCCTTTTAATAATTAAGAGTATAGTATGCACGAATTATATAATCAATAATCAAAATTTATTATTAGAATACAAAATTCAATTTATAATTAATATATATATATTTTTATTTATTATAAAATATAAATAATTTTTAATAAATATAATTATGTTCGTGAATTATAAATATAAAATTATACTTTTAAACGAAAATAATACTTTTAAAATATAAAACATGATTAAATATTTGTGAAACGGAAGAACACTAGTGAGGATAACCGTCCCGACAAGGAAAAAGAGAAATTGAAATCAATTTCAATTGAATAAGTGAACTGTATACACAAGTAAATGACTTAAATACCCTCTATACTCATACCTACTTACAGTCGTAATATTCAACCATATTTACCGATAGCTTAAATAACCATAGAATATAATTGGGTTGGTAGAATATTAGTGTCACGTGCTACCTTTCTTCACTAGAGAGAGGGAGAGAGTTTAAGACAACATAAAAAACTAAAAAGGACAATAAAATATCTCCATCGCCTGCTCTATTTTCATACGTGACTCCACTCTATTTAGTTTATTTTATTACATTAAAAAAGAATCAACTTTCAGACACACAGATCTGGCATTTTAAAGGAGAAAGAAGAGCCAATGTGAAAACAACAGATGATGACTATTGACTAGTACGCAACGCAAAACAGCATTTAATTTAGCGTGTATTTTGAAAAGTTGCTATCAGTACCCAAATCAACACGGCCCCTCCTTCCCTACATCACCCAGGCTTTACGCGATAATAATTGCTTTACATTTTACGATTGATCCCATCGGAAATCTCCACCGGAGTACTGTTCTCCGCCGACGCTGAATTGGGGTTGTTGTCCACGGTTAACAGATGTCATTAAAGTCGGAAGTGCACCACTGGCTGATCCCCCGAGTCCTAGAAGGTCAAGCGTGGCCTGTTTAGGACCAAAAGCTGATGACATAAGTTCTTTCAAACCAGAAGGATCATTGTTCCCTAGTGCTAAGGCTAATGAGGTTGTGTTTGGCTCGAGCCTGGGTCTGGTCCATTCGTGATCTGGTGAAGAAGAGCATACTAAACCAAGACCTCTTAGAAGGGAGCCTTTTGATGAAGCTGGTCCCATTTGAGCTGCCTTTTGGAGTAATGCTGTTGCTGACATTGCTGGCTGGTGTGAAGGAGCATATTGGCTTAAAGATGATGCGAACATCAACGAAGGTTGATTTGTTGATAAGCACAGAGACACGGCTTCCGTTAGCGGGGGCAAGTCGATTGATCGTAATAAGTTGAATCTTGTTGTTGGCTCAGATTGTAATGCTTCTGCTGCTGCTGCAGATGATGATGATACAAATAAGCTTGAAAACACACTGTTTCTTGAGCTACTGCTAGTGCTGCATCTTCCTGTATATGAATTCTCCTCTAAAATCTCTCCGGAGCAATCCAGAAACTCTGTAGAACGAACAGAATGAATCCTCAAAATAACAGAGGCAAAAACTACAAAAGAAACACGATGGATTTAAACTACAACTACCTTGGCTTTGATTCAGAACAGATGATATCAAAGAAGTTGAAAGAGGTGGTTCTGACGGAGGATATGGGGAGGCAGAGGTGGTCACCGCCGGTGATGGTGGCGGAGGAGAAGCAACGGCTATAGCTTTATTGTCATCTTTGAGAGTAGGAGGAGGAGCTTTTGCGTTTTCATCTGCTAGTGCATCACAGAAGGCTCTGTGTGTAATAAAACTATCCCTTCTGTGAAATCAAACCAGATTCAGGGTCATACAAGATTATCAAAAATAGAAAAAAACAACAGAAAGAACCTCGAAAATAGAGTGCCGCAATCACATCTGTATTCTCTGGTGCCACAGATTTTGGAGTGAGCTTTCCAATCAGATTGAACTGCATATTTCTTTGAACATTTATCACATTTCCATTTCTTTTCACCATGTTTTCTACTGAAATGCTTCTTGATTCCAGTCAAATCTCCCAAAGCTCGAGAAGCATCGTGGTGAACGCAGCCAAGTTCTGGACAAACATATACCCTTTTCTTCACATCTTTATTAGACCTCTGTCTTAACTTCCATGGCAGATTATGTCCTCTCCGATGAAGCTGTAGATTTTGATCCCTTTGAAAGCCCTTATTACAGATTTCACATACGAATCTGTTTGTAGCAAGTAACGTCTTTGGAGACAGAACAATTACCTCTGCATCAGGATCTGATTAAGAATAGAAAACAAAGTCACCCCCACCATATAAAAACTTCTATTAAAACCGATTTCTCTAATTTTCTTCTCACCTGGGGTCCCGGGTAAGTTCCGTTTCTTCTTCGCTGCTGGTTTTGCCGGAGAATCTTTCATGGGTAATGACTAAAACTCTTGTTTCCCAACTCGCTGCTCCTCAGAAAACACCCACCCAACTCAACGTGTGAGAAACAACCACCAAACTTCACCAAGAAGAAAAGAGCTAAATTACAAAGTCAATTAACAAAAGCCCCGCAAACACAATGAGAAATCCAAAGTTATCTTCAGATTTGACTACGATTTGTGATTCTACTCACCAGTTCACAATAACAGACTGCAATTTCAATTCCTCGAAGCAAATACAAACTTTATCAGAATCGGGTCAGCCTATAACCGCCGTTAGCAATCGCCGGAGAAGCAGCAGACGTTCCTTCATCACCGTCCGTCGGCTGACAAAAATCACAATGGGGAGAGACAGCATCTGACAATTATGGCGTGATGGTCTGAACAAGATAAGATAAAATACTCAATTTTCGCCTTTTCTTCCCTTGCTTTTCTTCTTCTTTAAAACAATTTAAAATTGAGTGGTGTTCTACACTTATAGACTTTAGTAGAGCAAAATATTAATAGTGTACTAATTTAAATGGAAAATTATAAAAATAACAAAAAATTTAGGCTATTTGGCTGATTAATCCAATAAAAAAGTAGTTGTTTTTTTAGGATAGTTTGGGTACATGAAGGTTTCTCCATGTGATATACAAACGTGATTTTTATATTATAAATTCATACGTATTTAAATGTTGATACTCAAAACTTTTTAAATGTTCGATGTCGATTCGAATGAGTAATGGGGTGTGAAAAGAGTTTAGGGTTTTAGAGTTTTCTTTTGTGATGGATACTTATAATATGTTACCATACACTTTTGGTTTTTATCATATGATGGGAATTGCTAATAATGGTAGATGTTTTATACAACATATCGACAACCTAAGTTGTTTCAAGGATTAGTATGTTGAGGATATTTTGTACGGTAGGAATATCTTAACATCGCAAGGTATAGTGCGTATTAGAATAGATATTGTGTGTTTGATTTTGAATTATATAATATATGTGTATTGCATGATACCATGAAAGCTAGAAATATGATCTAGAACTTCAAATTCCGGTAGAATAAGATAATGAAATCGAAAATTTTGAAAAAGATGACCTAAACCAGCAAAAACCATGCATAGTATTAGTAGTTTAGTTCGACGACTAAATTGCATCCAATGGGATGCAAATCACAATGCAACAGCAACGGAAAAACGTCGCTACAAGAAGTACGATATTGATAAATCTCATCCTGCTCTTAGGATGAGTTCAAAGACAAGTTTTATCTACAATACTATTGTTGTGGTTCAAAAACCGGGGATGTCAACAGTCGTTCGGTTCGTTGCAAGACGAACTCGGTTGTAATTTATTTAATATGTGGAAGAAGATTATAAATCAAATATAGAATAGACAAGACAATTTTAGAATAGAAAACCTCAAAAGCTGAGGAAAAAACCACTTGACTAAGAGTTGAAAATGCCCTTAGTCGATTCAATAAGCAAGTTGCTGATCACAAATGTCATGTTTGTTCTTAAGACAACAAGGGAAGAAAGCTTATCGAAAATAAATCGATAGCCGGCAAAACAAGAAGAGAGCAAAGAGAATCGAAAGAGGATCCTTTTCTTTGCCTTTCAAGTGTCCTTTTTACACACTTATTGTGCTGCGTAAACAGTAGGGTGTCGTTTTGTGCTTGTCCTCTGCGGCTAGGTCGGCTCGTGTTAGGCGGGACAGCCGCATGACATTACTTTATAGGGCTGCACGACGTTAGGCCTTTCGGTGCTACTAGCCGGTTATCTCCAGACCAAAGGAGACTCATATGACTCCGCCGGACATGTCTCTGACAGGGTTGTCAGAGGTTGTTTTCGCATGTTGAAGAATGTGGATGGCCCGAAGCATAGCCTGTGAGATGTGGATCGATCGGTCCTGGTGAGGGGGAGAAAACATGACTCAATCGATCGGGACCAATCGTTGAGAGCGGGCGGTCGGGCCCGACTGGCTTGGCTGGGTCATCTGTTCACGTTAGCTGGATCTGGGCCTCCAAGTTCGGCTTATGTCACTTGGGCTGGCCTGGCTAAGCTTAGTCCTGATCAGGTTCGGGGTACCGGATTCTGAGGGTCTCATCAACTATATTGCACACTTTTATATTTGTAAATGTTGATAATACACAGTAATTTAGAACAATTTAGACAAATGTGTTATTTTCGATATATATCGTCGGTACATGTCATTTTCATCTACAAATGATTTGTCGAATATGTGATCCTGTTTTACATATATATGTGTACGAATACAATCATACATGTGAAAAGATACTTTTTGAAGAAGATCATTGAAATTTATCGTTGAACTTTATTGCTTATAAGATGAAAACGTTAATTGGGTATACCAATTGTATGATTTACTTGATTTGTCATTTTTAGTGTTGTTTTCAAAATTTGTTTTATTATGTTATTATATTAAAGTTCGTACAGTGCAAATTGATATTCTTTTAAAATATAACTTTATAATATATTAAATCAATTTAAAAATTATTTTAATTTTTAAAAATTAATAATGTGATCACTGACGTATTTCTAGGTTGTGAGCATTTATTCAGCATTACAAAAAGTTGACGTTTATACCTGTTGTCTTCATCCAATCTTATCCTCTCATTATTAGACATCATTTATTATTATTATTATTAAATAAATTTATTCACACTTATTGTCATATAAATTCATTACTCTGAATCTATGACACAATTTATTGTCTATTAAATTTGAATTTAAAAGACTAAAAATTACTCGTGTGTTTCATCATTTTGGAGTTTTCACTTAAATATGCTTTATGAGAGAAGAGCTCTAATTTAAGGTTTCTGTCTAAAAAAATACCTTAAAAAGAAATGGGAGGAATGTGATTAAAAAAGGAATTTTTTTGCATCCACTATCATCCATTTATGGGCAATCAATCTTTAATATTTTCACATACATTAATATACAAAAGGGTATGAAAAAGAATTGCAGTCATATCGTTAAAAAAGATCTATCATTTTTTAAGTATTTAATTATTTTGTTGTTTGGTAAAATATTTCATTTTTTAAACGTTAATATTCATGTGTTTTGAATATATTTAATTAAAACATCAAGAAAACATGGAGGAAAGAATATTAACGTTATGCTATTTTTGATGGAATTTAAGATTCAATGGACCGGGAAGTGCAGTTCAGTTCATAAGAGAAGTGAATCACATTGAAAAGACTTGAGTCAAGTCAATTACTCATGATATCATTCTTCTTATAAATTAGACATTTTCTATTTCCACATCTGATGCGGGATATATTTCAACACTCCCCCTCAAGTCGAACTGGCCTTGGTCCGGTTCAGACTTGCTTCAATATGCTCGGTAGTGCTCGAATCATAGGTCGATCTATTTTTGTCGCCTAGGTCCGATGCGTTTTTCTACTCGAGTTTTTTTTTATCTAAAACGGTACGAACCAGCACGAAACCCACCCTGAAGCTTCGATACCTTGATGGAATTTAGGATTCAATAGGTCGGGAAGTGCATCTCAGTCCATAAGAGAAGTGAATCACATTGAAAAGACTTGGGCCAAGTCAATTACTCATGATATCACTCATATTATAAACTAGACATTTTCTATTTGCACATCCTATTTGGAATATATTTCAACAATTTTTACTTTTTAGACAAGTGACTACAAACTGAATTTTAGCAGATGCAATAGTAGACATTGATCTGTTATTAGGATTTTTACGAAGCGATAGAATGCTCTCATGAAATCGAACATGTGTATTAGTTTGTAGGAAAATAAGCTAGCTTTCAATGATTATTTGTATATGATTTTTTAACATCATTTTCTATGATAAAAACGACATGGTTTAACGTGCCGCTTATCTACTATGATTTTGCGCTACTTGTTTATGTCAATGTTTTTGGTATAGAATTCTATTTTCATCCGTACTGATATGATCGCTATAATGTTCATTACCTAAAATTGTTTTTAAAAAATAAAAAATACCAAGTTCTGACCGTACCGATCTAAACATCGGTACCGCTCAATTTTCACAGTACCAACATGTATGAAAACATTGGTTTATGTTACTTAATTTCCAGATTTTGTTTCAATTTTTCATCTTTTCCTTAGTTTATCTTGTAAATATATAATTGTNTTTTTCTTTTGAAATGGGATCGGCGTATCCCAATTGCTTCGATTAAATCCATTTGACGAATTCGATGATAACTAGGTCAAAACTCGTTGAGCAGCTTAGAGATCATCAGATTCGTTCACATCACAAGTGCTCCGCTCTCATCTTCATCTCTCCTAAACCGATTCTGTCTACCTGGTATTCACTTTCGATTTTTCATTCTGGATTATATACTGTTCGATTACGCGATTCTTCTTTCTGATACGTTTTTGCTGTTTCTATGTGGTTTTTTATTTGGATACGGTTGTAGAAATTACTGCTGGATCTTAAAATTGGATTTGAAAACAATCTTCTTATGGTGTACCGATCAAATATATCTGTTAATCTTAATGAAAGAATTGCATTCTTGACACCTTCTGTTATGTTTTTAGATGCAGATTTGGCCTTAGATTTGTGTGCTTATTCACCTTGAAAACTTGTTACAGGACAGATGTAGCAGTTGCTGTTCTGTGTGCCATTGTCTTTATCTTGCTTCTACTTTCCTCTTACCTTACTCTATACTTGAAACATTATTGGCTTTCCTTCTTCTTTCTCTGCCTTGCCATCTTCATCCCAATTCGCTTAAGAATCTCAAGGCAGTCATTTGCTAGGAAAAGGGATAGAAGATTGCTACTTCCTTTATCCATGTAGCTCTTTCTAGTTAACACATTTTTCAATCAAAATTTGCAAATTATGTGCTGAAGAATTCACCTGGGTATTGGTTACTTAGGTGCTATTTATTTAGGATCAATTTAATTTTTAGTTATTTACGTTTTGTAATTTAGATACATTATACAAATTATACTAACTTAGTGGTATTATCAATTTTTTTATACATCGAATTACTCTTAATATTTTTACATATTTTATCTCACATACAGGATACATCTCTTCATAGTTAGGAGTGTAAATGAATCGAGTCGAATTTAAGTTTTCTTTAACGTTTGAGTTCGAATGAATTAAAAATAATATATATTTTAATATATAATATAATATTATTACCTCCAAACCAATTCAATTTGGTTTGAAATTGCTCAATTCATTTACGCCTCTAGATTTAGTTAATCATTGTATGATAAAGTTTATATTTAATTCTTCAAATTTTAAGATTTTAGAGTTTGATTAATCTATTTGATTAGCAATGTATAATTTTTCTCAACTAATATTAACAATATTGACTTACATGTTTTATTTGTCTTTTTACGATAAAGACGCAAATTGAAAAACTTTAAAATCATGAAAAATTAAAATAGAAATTTCATTTTATAAAGATTAATTATGATTAGAGATATGGAAAAACATTTGGGGCAAGGATTAAAATTAACGGTTCCATTAAAATTGAGAGGGATTTCACCATAATCTCCTAGCTTCAGCGCTTTCCGCCGTCTCCACGGCAAAGCCGGCGTTTTACGGCAATCTTTGCGACCTCCTTACTAATGGGAGAGTACCACCATGTGACTGAAGAACCCAATCCATAATCATTTATCTAATTCTCTTTTTACAGGTAATACTTCGGGAAGCAAGGATCAAGCTGCGCAGGAAGATGAACCAAGAAGAAGTAGCAATATTGGACGGATATCCAATCCCACTGTGGACCCAAAACTAATGAAGACTGAAGCTGATCGTGTAAAATCTTTGTAAAAGGAAAACATTGAGTTCAAAAGTTCTCATTTCATTCATACATTCAATGTCTTATTTATACAAGATACAGTTGCAATACTTATCTAACGACAAAGTAAATTACCTACTTCAAACTACTAAATATGATATCTAAATTCTAATCATGATTAGATCTTATGCTCCATTCCTTGCGTCCTTGGTTGCTTGCTGCATAGCACGAGTGTTCTCCAACGAGTTTGATTCTCCCTTTGCTGTTCAACTTTGCAGATCATGGCAAAGACTTTGCTTATGAGTGACATTGGTTCTATCATCAATATTTGGTTGATGACTTCTCCATAGCATTCATGTAATCCTCTAATGAATTGTGAAAACTTACACGTTGGAGAACAATTGAGTTCGGATATCATATTTAGTAGTTTGAAGTAAATAACTTACTCTGTGGTTAAATAAATATTGCATCTGTATCTTGTATAAATAAGACATTGAATGTATGAATGAAATGAGAACTTTTGAACTCAAATGTTTTCCTTTTACAAAGATTTTACATGGTATCGGATCAAACCAATGGAGGATACGAAAAAAAACAGAAGATGATGCAAACAGCATGAAAATGGTTACAGTTGCGGCATATGATCCATTACGCTTGGGAGGCCATAACGCACCGATACCATGTAAAATTTTTGTAAAAGAAAAACAATTGAATTCAAAAGTTCTCATTTCATTCATACATTCAACGTCTTATTTATACAAGATACAGCTGTAATACTTAGCTAACCACATATTAAATTACTTACTTCAAACTACTAAATATGATATCCGAATTCTAATCATAATTAAATCTTATTCCCCATTCCTTGGGTCCTTGATTGATTGTTGCATCGCAAGAGTGTTCTACAAAGTGTAAGTTTTCACAGATCGAGCCCACTCTTAGGATCATCCATTTTGTAAGGTCATATAACCGTTAGGAATTAGTTCTTAAAAGCTGAATTCTGTATTGTTGAATTATGTTTTGGACAATATTGAACCTCATCTCTGTTATCCTTCCCTTTTCTTCCCTCTCTAATTCTATATTCCCTCCCCCTTCAAGTTCGTGACACACCCGCTCTACCCAGAATCACATTCCGCAGTCTTATCAACAGGCGACCAATTGGGATTCTAATGCACTGATTCTTAACCGTGGCTCTGCATCGGTCGATGAGGTTTCACAAGGTACTGCCACAGGAATTTCATATAATTCGCAATTAAAAATCCCGATTCGGCCGCAGAAAATGCGGAAGCTCTCCAACGCCACCTCTACCTCCGACGAGAAGACGTGTACGCCTCCACCGATAGGTTTTAAGTCCTCCATCACCAACCCTTTCTCATTCTCAGCCCTTAATGTTACCAACAGCAGTTGCTATTACTTCCGTTACGCCAGCCGCGGCTCATGCTTCCGAGAACCGGCGGCGTAATTCTTCCCTCGTTGCGCTTCAAAGTGTTATGCCCTTATCTGCTGAGGGTGAGATTGAAGTTGCTTTTACCATCTCCGTATCGCTGCTCTCTTATTGACGCTTATCCACCGCCTCAATTTGAAACCCACCCGTCCCCATTTATTTCCCTCGCAAAACCATTATTTATCAGCAACTTGCTCTCAAGGCTAGCACTTCCATTGTGGTGAAGAGAATTCAGTCTCCCCTGATTCTGCACTTGCTCTTTCTCCTCAACATCTCAAGCAAATTTGAGTTTCCGAGCGGACGGCTATCTACTTATATGATTTGGTAAGCAATTATAAATCAGGGATTTTGTCTTATTACTTCATCATGAAGATGTATGATAAGTCTCTATTTACTATGCTTTCAATGGTTAAGGGAATCGGTTCATGCTATTTTCTCTGCATAGACCAATTGTTTTGCCTGTATATGATTTAGGGGTTAGGAAAGGAGTGCAGTTCTTGCATGGTCTGGACGAGTTGCCTCTTGATACCTATGGTGCATTGCTCGAAGGAAACATGAGGTAGTTTGCTCTTCTACTTCTTTTTCCCTCATGTAGAATTGAGCATTAATTCGATACTTTACTGCCATGTTTTTACCAGTCTTGAAGCATTTGCACTTTGTAGTGATTTACATTAGCAAAATGCATGCTCATATTCCAGTTAGTTCTATAAACGCTTAGTGAACGCAACATTATTCATGCCTCAGAATAGATTTTCGTCGAATGTTTTGATTCTCGCAACCATATCATTTTAACTTCATTCCGAATATGTTGCCTCTGCATCCCTTTACCTCTAAATTCTGATATCAGCATCATATTTGACTAATACCTATTCGAAACAGCATTGTTTACATGTTTCTGCACCAGAGCATGCATTTGGAATCAATAAGGAAGTGTATCGCCAAAAGGTGATCCCTGTGGCAACTTTCACTCATTGAGTATTTTACTCTCGTGTTAATGTTCGTTCATATTATAGTTTTATGACTCGGGGGACAAGTACTTGTTATAGTTTAGTGGTATGTAACTTTGGATCTTCTCAGGTCACTCTCTTGACTTGTTCAGCTCACTAGCATGTCGGTATGTCTCTTATCTTCATATTAACTTATGGCTTTCAACTTTCATTGCCAGAGCTATGCATGGTTAGTCGTTTTCGGGCTTCGTTGTAAAATGTCGAATTTCGATTAAAATAAATAAAAATTGATAGAAAGAGATACATGTTCTTATGTTATTCAATCAAATCCTTTCTTTTTCATTTGTGTGATGATTGAACCATTGATCAGTCTTCTTTGTTATTAGTTATTATGTCTTTAAACCAATAATTGAGCACGAAATAACTTTATTTTATACATTTGCCAATTATTAATATTGAATGTGAAATATTTATTATGAGAAGATGAAGACTTTAGTCAACTTTATAGTTTTGTCAAATTTTGTATTTCTTTGGTATTCAAATTAAAACTGCGGTGAGGTGCGGTGCGGTGCGATGTTCAGATCGTGATTTTCTTATGTTACACAAAACACAAGTTTAATTGCGATGTGATAATTGTTAAAAAATCACGATATCATCACAGCTGTTAAAACCATCTGTGACCTCATCGTGATTTTGGAAAAGATTAATTTACCTTTAATTATATTAATTATAATATAATTGTATTTATTATTATTATATATATAAGGGTATATTAGTATTTTTACGTAAATCGCGATCATAATATCACAATTTTATCAATCATATTTAAAAATTCACGATTAGCATATTTCACCACACCGCACCTCACCTCACCACATCTCACCACACCGCAATTTTTAAAAGTTATATCAAACAAACCATTTGTCTTTATAGTTTGCAATGTCATATTTAGTGTTCAAATATTAAGCTTTTGAAAAATTTGGTATCAAAATTTTCAACATTTAATAAATCACATCTTCAAAGTGAAAAAATCAATCTTCAAATTTTGATTTGAGTGGAGTATCTCAATTACCAAAATTGAATAATTTTATATATCCATTATGTCATAAACACTAAAATTTTGAACTAATTTTATCAAAAATTACAAAGTATGATAACATATTTTATTATTTTCATAATCATAAAACATATAATTAAAATTTTCAAAGACCTAAAATTTGTTACCATATTCACATGGACCTCTAATTTTTTTGAAAGTTGTAAATATCATTTTTTAAAATTTTTAAAATTTAATATATATGGCATTCAAAGATCCAAAATTATTCGGATGTAGTTAGGATATTCGTCAATATTTTAAACATATCACTAATTATTGATGTTTGTATTTACTCGCTTAATCTTTAAAATGTATAAAATTATGCATAAAAACTTTGAAAATTTTAAAAATAACACTCACATGAAAATATATGAAAAATCGCTATTGTGTACTCGAGAATCATTCTTAATCGTTTTTCAAAATTCAGATGATAAATACACAATTTAAAAACTTTCGTGAATTCATTTTTCCCATATTTTAAACTTTGTGTGTAATATACCTAATTTCCTCATTTATTATGTATGAAGCATATTCCTTCTTCCCCTATCAAGCCAAAGTGACATTGTCCCTCATGAGTTCAACATCATGGGGCCTTTTTATGCCTATATTTTTATTATCTATCAAATTATAATATATGATTATTATTATCCACTCTTCTTTCATTTTCTTCTCATAAATGATTTGTCTAGCTAACTTATCTAGATCAATTGGTTCCTCTAATTTTACAATTATTACTTTTTTTCATTTAAGTTATAAATTCAATTCATTTTGAATAATAAATTATTATTATCTAATCTCAACCCATAACCTATACAAATACAAAAATACAAAACCCTAATTATATTTTAATATATATATTCTTGGATTTAACTGGTCAACAAATATTTTTTTTATTATTAAGAACAACTGTCAACTAGTGCAAAAAAGTACTCCAACCCAGATCCAACATTTAGAAAGCAACTTTATTTTAAAATATTTTAAATAATTAAAAACAAGCTTATCATTACAAGTCTCATCATTGGAAATATTTATAATCTATAATAAATTGGTATATTAATAATCATTTTTATAAAAAAATTCCTTTTGAGATTCAATTCTTGAATATATTTAGAAGTTTAATATTTTTAGTAAATATTATATTGTAATTTAGATAGTAAATTAATATTCTTAATGATCATATATATTATTTAGTGTATTTTTAAATAACACCAATATAATGTTAGAATGTATGAAAATTAAAGTGGCCAAAAGTGAGAAAATGAGAAAGCTGGAGGATCATAATCGGTAAAATAAGTGGTTAATTTTTTAATTACCGAATTTAACCTTCTCTCACCGGACAATCGCACATGGTGGTTGCACCACTGGCAAAATGGACGTTGGGCTCCACCACCACCGGCGCCCCATCTCTTTTGTCCCCCCACGATCAATTCATCAGCTCACTCTCCTTCTTATAGCATCCATTCGTTAATCGCCACTGCATACGCAAACTTCCCGGCGGCCTGTAAAAACTATGGAGTTGACGGCGCTCGAAAGGCAACGAGCCATGCTTCACCGAATTTATCATCAGAATCATCATACACCGCCTAATCACGAAAATCTCCAACGTTTCAATGTGCATAATGTAATCGATTATCCTCCCGCGGCGGAGACTGATAAGAGCGGAGCATGTTCAGCCGTTTCGATTTCAAATTCTAATCGCTCATCGAGGAAGAGGAAATCAGAGGTTCGTAATTGGAATTTGGAACTTTTTATTTACTCAATCGCGATAATCCTATTGATTTGTGAAAAATGTGTAGTTAGAAATCGAAGAACAAGCTAAGGAGGAGAAATCAGAGATTACCATGAAAGTTGAAAGGGAATCTTCAGTTAACACTTCTTCTAAAGATGATTTCAAGGTTTCAGGTGATCAGAAAAAGGATTATATTCACGTCCGAGCAAGAAGAGGACAGGCAACTGACAGCCATAGTCTTGCAGAAAGAGTAAGTATTCCATAAAATCAACATTATACATCTCTTTGATGCTCATAAAACTAAACTGTTCTTGAAATCAGGCAAGAAGAGAGAAAATCAGTAAGAAGATGAAATGTTTGCAAGATTTAGTTCCAGGTTGCAATAAAGTTACAGGCAAAGCTGGAATGCTTGATGAAATCATTAACTATGTTCAATCCTTGCAAAAACAAGTAGAGGTATGAATCAGTATGCACTCTGGATTTGAATCCATTTCTCAAGCTCAGTTATCTGAATTTTAACTTGAGTCTTACAGATTCTTTCTATGAAACTTGCTACTGTAAATCCAAGGCTGGAACTAAACACTGATAACTTCTTTACAAAAGAGATGATGAAGGTAGTAAGTATATTGTGAAATGTTTCTGCAGAAAAGTGATAAATGTTGTTAATTGCAGGCTTCTACATATATGCCTTCACCAGCTACAGAACCCACAAATTCAAGCTCCTTTCATTACAATATAATGCATCATAATGGATCAAGCAGCTCAATATCAGATCAAAAATTAACAATCCCAGCAGAGTTATTTCAAGAGTCTTCTTACATGCAGGTATAGATCCTTTAGTTTTGTTTGATCTATTTGGTCTAAATGTTAAACAATGTTGAAACCAGATACTGGGCTGGGAACAAGACTGGCAGATTTAACTTCAGAACTGATTAACACAGCATCTTGAGAAGAGAGTGTGGACAATGACAGAATGTAAGAAAAAAAACTAGTGTCAAAAGAGGAATGAATTGTTTTTTACCTGGATAGGTAACTTCATAAAAGCAGGGGAATTCATTCATCTTTATTATTGTAGTGTACAGTGAAGGTGATGATGACTCCATGTAAGTTATTGATCAATAAATTACAGAGCTCCTTTTACCACATAGTAAAAGGAAGAGATATAACTGCAACTTTACTGCAGTTATTGTGTGATCACAGCAATGAAAATGACATGATTGATGAGGAATGGTTGTGGTTAAATGGTCCATATCTTGACATGATATCTCTATAACACTTTCATTGAGTGTAAGGGAATATTACTGCCTTAAATTGACTTCAATTCAACACTTGTATTGTGCCTAGAAACCAAAGTTTTTTGCAGGATAACAAAACAAGGATTCCTTGGCCTTATTACATTTGTTGTAGTAAGGGGAAAAATTTCATCAACATTAAAGTTGGATGTGTAATGAAATTGATTTGTTTGGCATTTGACAATTTAGTATATTGAATTCGTTGTCGGAACAAATATATGAACATTGTTAGAACAAGTATGAATCACATACTCATAGCATCCCAATAGATAATGAAGCAATTTTCGAATCCATAATATGTAAGATCATTCAGGGGTGCGAGAGATATGTAAAACCTTAAGGCAAATATTGAATACACATTGAATCCATAATATGTATACATATGGAATCCCAATAGATAATGAATACATATGGAATCCATAATATGTAAGACCTTAGGCAAATATCAGTATCGGTTAGAGAGGGGAAACACTCTTATGTTACATATAAAGATTCGTGTACAATTTGCACGAGACATTTTCCCTAGCAAAGTGGTAAGGATAACGTTAGAACTAGAAATTTAAGTGTATTCATGTGATAAAATAGGAATAGGTGGTCAAATGGGAAGTGTGGGGGTTATGGAAAAAGTAAAATCGTGAGAACTAGATGAGTGTCAATTTAGTCCAAAGCGGACAATATCATGCAAGTAGAGAATGGATCGTTACAATAATACCTAAGCCACTACACTTGCCAATGCTCTATATTCTGATTTAGTACTCGAACGAGCCATTGTAGGTTATTTTCGACTTTTCCAAACAATCAAAATATGCCCAATAGAAAAATAGAAGCCACAAATAGAACATGGACTTTGAGTATTCGTTGCCCAGTTAGCATCACAAAATATTGTACAGATTACAATGTGATTCTCTCGATTGAATCTTTATTAAATTTAGTGTTACCATCAATAGTGTCATGCACATAACGCAAAATACGCTTAAGTGCTTCCATATTTTATTGTGTAGGTTAATGCATATGTTGGCATACTTGGTTCACACTAAAGGTAATATAGTTAAAGTCAAGTATTGAAAACTTTAATCAAAGCTTCAATACTGAAATTTAAATCATTATAATTATGTTATGTTAAAATTTTTAATTTATATTTCTAAATTTGAATGTAGACAAACAATAGTTTTATACAATTTATTGGTACAAAACATAATGTCATCTCATTGGTCTTCAAAAATTTACTTAAATATTATTCTAAAGTTAAACATTCATCACATTTTTTTCTCTCGGTTATAAAGTAAACTGGTTTACTTTTGGATTTCGTTTTCGAATACAATGTTGACGAAATACATCATTGATGAAATAGTTATATCGATAACAATAATGAATGTTATAAGATTCAAATTAACAAAGTTGAGTATTTCAAATTGATTAAAGTTTGATTAAATTTAATAAATAATTAGATTATAACATTATTGCAACCTGCAACCTAACTGTGTGTGGACAATTCCAATTGGCAATGCTTGATTTTGTCAGCAAATATATGTATAAAAATTCTATTTTATAATGTATATGATATCACAAGTAATTGATTTGAGTTAGTTTTTTTAATGTAATTAACTTCTTTTATGGACTTGACTACACGGACATTCTTACGATTCATTGAACCATGAATTTTTACATTATAGACATGAGAGTGCAATCGGCATGGGAGTCTTGTCGACACAGAAGGTGATCGAGAATTAAGGTCGGCTATGACATTCCGTATCAACAAGGAGAAAGTAGACTTAACCTAAAGTCCAAATGAGGACATTATTTATACATATTTAACAAGAGAGAACGAGAGAAATGTTGCAAAGATAATTTTCTTGTATACATATTTTGTTCACTTGCACAAAAATTTGATAGTTCTTATGATTATAAAATCATTGATTTTTGCATAATCTAATACTTTGTAAATTTTGTTAATACTAATTTTCAATATAATAAAATTGATTTTAAAAGTGTAGTCAAAGTTTTCTCTTCATAGCCGTAACTACGAAATTAGAACTCTCTCAATTCCGTTACGTCAGTTCTCAAACGACGTCGTATGAACAATTCAGTCAAAAGACTCAAAAAAAAACAGATAGATATTTAAATGCATTTCGACTTCAACACGGCACACACACACACACACACACACACACACGCACATGGCATCCTTGTAGTATTCTTTTATTATACTATTAAACCAAACCTACAAAATGATAAATTATACATTAAATTATTTGTATAAATAATTATAAAATGATTAATCGTCATTTTTTTATTTTTTTATTTTTTACAACGACATCTTTGTCTAATATATAGTAAATTATGTATTTATTTGGTCCCAAATTTTGTGATATTTATAAATTTAATCTTTAAACTTTAATTTGAAATTTGAAGACCACATATTTCTATCATTTTGATAAAAATGATTCTCAAAATTTCTTAAAATTGGCAAATTCAATCACAAAGTATAAAATTAGTCTCTAAACTATTATTGCCAAAATTATAGTCATTTCAACTACTAGAAGTATAAATTGAAATTAAAAATAAGATTTTTGTTATTTTTTACTTGTAGTGATAAAATTTAGAAGTAAAAATTTTACTTATACAAGAGTAAAATGAAAAAAAGATGTGTTTTGCAACATTATTAATTTCTATTTTCTATAATAAAAAAACAGAAATATAAATAATACAGAATATAGCTTTAGTTTTACCAAAATTTCAAAATATAGAATTGATTTTGACTTCAAAAACTTAGAAAACTAAATTTTCAAAAATTAAGAAATATTTAAATCAAATTTACAAATCATACAAACAAAGTATCTGCCCCTCCATTACAACATATATCCATAATCTCTAAGCTTATGGTACCATTAAAAGAAAGAGATGTTCGTCTTGTTAATGAACAAAAGAATACATTTTTCCAATTTATTATAAGCAAGCAACTCCAATGTCTCTTTATTATCCACCACTCTGCAAACTTCCCAATTAACATCAAAATGAAGATTCTTCATTTTGTAGCTTTTCTTACAGCATTCATTTCCCCTCTTGTCTTTGCATCTGATCCCCATCCCCTCCAAGATATCTGCGTTGCTGTTAATGATTCCAAATCCGCAGGTAATAATAATTACTCTTCAACCAGAAGGTGGCAGATCAAGAAGAAGAGTTGAAGCGGCTCGCGGCCCGGACCGAAACCCAGGAGCCCGAAGTGGAAGATAAAGAGGAGGGACAGATTAATTAGATCTAGTCATTACTTTGTATATGTCTTACTCTTTATTCAATATAAATTTTTTTCATTTTTCAGCTTTGATTATTTTAATCACCAGAACGAAGTGACATAACTAACTTCTAAATAAACTAATAAGTTTATCTTTAACGAAGTTGTTTTAATCACTAAGTATAAGATCGGGGACACTCACAGGTAGTTAACCATCGGTCCCAGACGTTGTGTTTGGTTTATTCATATCAATTTTGATTGGATCGGTCGTTTGACATGGTGTATGGGTCACTCTTGTTCCGTCCTTGGAGTCAGTACTTGATTGGATAGACGTAGTCTGCGTTTAACATGAGTCTTTACAAGCTTCGGCCGAACCTCGGTTCTAATAAAGTCCCTTAGGTTTTGTTGGCCAAGCTTTGCTCATAATACGTCTTATATCAGGACTTATCTTATGTCTCGATATGCTGACTACCATTCCTTTTATCATAGCAGATGTCGTAGGTACAAAGGGCCATTCCTAAAGACTGAATGCCGTTGAAGGGAGTGTTTTAGTTCGTAATGAGTTCTGGGAGAATGACAACTCATCAATGGGTTGGGCAAGTGCAGGAGCATCTGACTCGTCAGAGCGGTTACTACAACTTGGGAGCCTTGAGGACAAGAAGCTTCGGTCACCAGTCCAGATTCGTCCTACTCCACCCAACTTCAAGATCGGTCCATCATTCCATTAGAAATAGTTTGTATTTGTACTTACTTGTTTATACTTACGTTTAAGAGAATCTATTTCATTGAGTCGAACATATTAATCGAAGATTCACAAGAAATATCGCCTTAAATTCATGACATTCCAAGTTCGGGGGACCTCTATACCATCCAATGTTTCAAGTTTATACGCACCTGATTCCAATTTCTTCGATACTCGATACGGTCCCTCCCAATTTCTGTTCAGCTTTCCAACGTTCCTCTGCACCTTAAGGCTTCTGAGGACGAGATCGCCTTCAAAGAATTCCCTTGGGAGGACTCGTTTGTTCGCTATCGGATCGGTTAAAGTCAAGGGCCAGATGTGCCCCGAAGCAAGATGTCCTGGTTGGGTCATCCTCATCCAGTTTGATTAATTTGAACCCTTCGGGTTCCCTTGCTTGCCTCGGGTTCGGCAATTCCTCTACCAGATCCACCCGGGCCCTTTTAACCGGTGCCAACGTTCGGCACGAGCTCATGTAGCATTGCCTAGCTACTTTCTGATCCCCATTAACAGAAATAACCCCATGAATGGAGTGGATTTTGAGCATAATGTGATAAGTAGAAGGGACCGCCTCAAACTTATTAAGGCCAACCCGTCCAATGATAGCGTTGTAAGTCAAGTCGACTTCAACGATAATGAATTCCAGGTCTTCCGACCGGTCCTTGGACGGCTCTCCAAGAGTAACTGGGAATAACATCTTCCCGCACGGAATAACGCTCCTTTGGTCGAATGACCAAAGAGTGATGGTAGTGATCGGGAGATCGCGAGCAGCCGCTCCCAACATCTCGGCGACCTCGCGCTTCATTAAATTGCACGAAGCCCCAGTATCCACTAAAATTATGTGGACACGACGATTCCCGATGATCCCAGTGACGGTAAGGGGATCGTCACATGGATCCATGATCCCTTCCCGATCAGCCAGGGTGAAAGTGATGTCCTCTCTGAAGAAGGAGGATCGTTCCATGGGATCATATTTCACCAACGCCACAGACTCGGAACTCTCGGCAAAGTCTCCGCGCGCAGTTCTCCTTAGGTCCCGGACCGATTCATTTATTCTCAAACCACCGGAGATAACATAAATATCTCCGACCACTTCTCTGGGTGACGCCTCGTTTCGAGGAGGTTGGGCCCCAGTTTCCGCAGGTGGGGGAGCAGCCTGCTCCTGTCTCCCACCCTCGTTCTGCGGGGCTCTAACTCCGCGGCCCCGCCCTCTTCTCCTTCGGCCCTGACCACGGTTCTCGCGACCGTGTTGACCTCTTTCATGCTCTGGCGGATGAGACCTTCGGTCCCCCGTCCGATCGTAGTAGTTCCGAGGTTGTCCCCGATTATCTCTTCCCCGCGGCCTGTGACTATCGTCACCTTGGTGGCCCCTTCGGGGGGATTCTGCTCACTTGCCCTTCTGACCATTCCGGTCGGGTTTTTCTTCACTCATTGCCTCTACTGTCTCTTTCAACAGCGGGCACTTCAAGGTCGGATGATCGCGATTATGATGAAGCTCGCAATACACCTGATTGTCCTCCTGCTTCGGGGGGACGTCTTTTTCACTTACAGCCGCTACTTCTCNGGATTCCTTGGCCTTATTACATTTGTTGTAGTAAGGGGAAAAATTTCATCAACATTAAAGTTGGATGTGTAATGAAATTGATTTGTTTGGCATTTGACAATTTAGTATATTGAATTCGTTGTTGGAACAAATATATGAACATTGTTAGAACAAGTATGAATCACATACTCATAGCATCCCAATAGATATGAAGCAATTTTCGAATCCATAATATGTAAGATCATTCGGGGGTGCGAGAGATATGTAAAACCTTAAGGCAAATATTGAATACACATTGAATCCATAATATGTATACATATGGAATCCCAATAGATAATGAATACATATGGAATCCATAATATGTAAGACCTTAGGCAAATATCAGTATCGGTTATAGAGGGAAAACACTCTTATGTTAAATATAAAAATTCGTGTACAATTTGCACGAGACATTTTCTCTAGCAAAGTGGCAATGATCACGTTAGAACTACAAATTTAAACGTGTCCATCCTGTGATAAAATAGGAATGGATGGTCCAATGGGAAGTGTGGGGACTACGGAAAAAGTAAAACCGTAAGAACTAGATTGGTGTCAGTTTAGTCCAAAACGGACAATATCATGCAAGTAGAGAATGGATCGTTACAATAATACCTAAGCCACTACACTTGCCAATGCTCTATATTCTGATTTAGTACTCAAACGAGCCATTGTAGGTTATTTTCGACTTTTCCAAACAATCAAAATATGCCCAATAGAAATATAGAAGCCACAAATAGAACATGGACTTTGAGTATTCGTTGCCCAGTTAGCATCACAAAATATTGTACAGATGACAATGTGATTCTCTCGATTGAATCTTTATTAAATTTTAGTGTTACCATCAATAGTGTCATGCACATAACGCAAAATACGCTTAAGTGCTTCCATATTTTCTTGTGTAGGTTAATGCATATGTTGGCATACTTGGTTCTTAGTTAAAGTCAAGTATTGAAAATTTTAATCAAAGCTTCAATACTGAAATTTAAATCATTATGATTATGTTATGTTAAAATTTTTAATTTATATTTATAAATTTGAATGTAGACAAACAATAGTTTTATACAATTTATTGGTACAAAACATAATGTCATCTCATTCGTCTTCAAAAATTTACATAAATATTATTCAAAAGTTAAACATTCATCACATTTTTTTCTCTTGGTTATAAAGTAAACTGGTTTACTTTTGGATTTCGTTTTCGAATACAGTGTTGACGAAATACATCATTGATGAAATAGTTATATCGATAACAATAATGAATGTTAAAAGATTCAAATGAGTGTTTCAATATGTGAGCTCGTAAACTTCAATTGGGCTTGAAACTCTCTTCACATTTCTCATCCCACGTATACCTCGTTTCCTTTCCGGTCAGATTTGTCAACGGTTTAGCAATCTTTGCGAACCCTTCGATGAACTTTCGATGTGTTTCAAATTGATTAAACCGATTAAAGTTTGATTAAGTTTAATAAATAATTAGATTATAACATTATTGCAACCTGCAACCTAACTGTGTGTAGTTTGGGAATTGGAAAAATATAGGTTAGTTTGATAAAGGATGTTTTAAAAAATGTTATTTAGGAATAAACCCGTAGAAAGTTAGCAGATTAATTTAAATATAATATACAAATATTTATCTCAGATAATATTATAAACCAAATATACATTTATATCTCTATGTTTGGAACTCAATCCATGAGTCGTGGACAATTCCAATTGGCAATGCTTGATTTTGTTAGCACATATATGTATACAAATTCTATTTTATAATGTATGTGATATTACAAGTAATTGATTTGAGTTAGTTTTTTTAATGTGATTAACTTCTTTTATGGACTTGACTACACGGACATTCTTACGATCCATTGAATATTGAATCTTGCACTATATACATGAGAGTGTGATCAGCATGGGAGTCTTGTCGACACAAAAGGCGATCGAGAATTAAGGTCGGCTATGACATTCCGTATCAACAAGGAGAAAGTAGACTTAACCTAAAGTCCAAATGAGGACATTATTTATACATATTTAACAAGAGAGAACCAGAGAAATGTTGCAAAGATAATCTTTCTTGTATATATATTTTGTTCAGTTGCACAAAAATTTGATAGTTCTTATGATTATAAAATCATTGATTTTTGCATAGTCTAATACTTTGTAAATTTTGTTAATACTAATTTTCAATATAATAAAATTGATTTTAAAAGTGTAGTCAAAGTTTTCTCTTCATAGCCGTAACTACGAAATTAGAACTCTCTCAATTCCGTTACGTCAGTTCTCAAACGACGTCGTATGAACAATTCAGTCAAAAGACTCAAAAATAAACAGATAGATATTTAAATGCATTTCGACTTCAACACGGCACACACACACACACACACACACACACACACACACACACACATGGCATCCTTGTAGTATTCTTTTATTATACTATTAAACCAAACCTACAAAATGATAAATTATACATTAAATTATTTGTATAAATAATTATAAAATGATTTATCGTCATTTTTTTATTATTTTTACAACGACATTTTGTCTAATATATAGTAAATTATGTATTTATTTGGCCCCAAATTTTGTGATATTCATAAATTTAATCTTTAAACTTTAATTTGAAATTTGAAAACCACATATTTCTATCATTTTGATAAAAACGATTCTCAAAATTTCGTAAAATTGGCAAATTCAATCCCAAAGTATAAAATTAGTCTCTAAACTATTATTGCCAAAATTTACAAAATATTAGATTACAAAGTATTAGAACACACACTTAGGGTGTATTCTATATAAATTTTGTAAAGAAATTTATGTATAACGATAAATATAAATATAAATTATGAAGTGTTATGTAATGTTTTTGAAAATAATAAATAATATATAAAAACAAATAATGTTCTCTTGTATAAATATAATGATAATTTATATATTAATCAAATTACTTTTATACCTTTAGATTTATTTCAATAATAATTATTATTCGAAACTCCATCAGATTGTCACAAAATATGATATTCTACATGATTTTCATCGTGATAATGGCACAGCTCCGCAACGTCGATTATATCATATTTGCGTAGAGTCTACTCTCATAAGCCAAAAATTGTATAAAAAGTTAAATAATGACATTATAATCATTTCAAATACTAGAAGTATAAATTGAAATTAAAAATAAGATTTTTGTTATTTTTTACTTGTAGTGATAAAATTTAGAAGTAAAAATTTTATAGAATAGTAAAATGAAAAACAAGATGTGTTTTGCAACATTATTAATTTCTATTTCCTATAATAAAAAACAGAAATATAAATAATACAGAATATAGCTTTAGTTTTACCAAAATTTCAAAATATAGAATTGATTTTGACTTCAAAAACTTCCCAATTAACATCAAAATGAAGATTCTTCATTTTGTAGCTTTTCTTACAGCATTCATTTCCCCTCTTGTCTTTGCATCTGATCCCCATCCCCTCCAAGATATCTGCGTTGCTGTTAATGATTCCAAATCCGCAGGTAATAATAATTACTCTTCAATCATTTTCTATGCAGACTCACTGATTTTTTTGCTTCAGTTTTTGTGAACGGGAATGTCTGTAAAAACCCTGATTTGATCACGGCCGACGATTTCTTCTTCTCCGGACTCGACAAGCCCCGTAATATAACAAGTCCTGTAGGTACGATGTTCATGTAACATAGTTCATATTAACATATGATGTTGAAACATTGTCTCACGTCGGATGTGAAAATATAAAAATTATAGTTTATAAGAAGAGTGATATCGTGCGTAATTGGTTTCGCTCAAGCTTTTTCAATATGATTCATTTCTCTTATGGAGTGAGCTATACTCCCCGGTCCATTAAATTCTGAATTTCCATATGGTATCGGAACTGCATGGTGGTGTTTCGGATTGGTTCGTACCGGTTTAGACAAAAAAAACTCGAGTAAAAAAACGCATCGAACTTAGGCGATAAGAATAGATCATCCTATGATTCGAGTACTACCGAATATATTGAAACAAGTCTGAATCGGACAAGGCCAGTTCGATTTGAGAGGGTGTAAGGACCCCTCGGGGGGTGCGAGAAGAGGGCACCTTAGGCAAATCCCTATATCGGCTATAGACGGGGAATGATCAGAGATTAAGTATAGTGATTCGTCTTCCATTGCACGAGACATTTTCCCTAGCAAAGTGGCAAAACGGAACGTTAGAACTGGAAAGTTAAGCGTGTTCACCCTGGAGCAATTCATGGATGGTGACCCACTGGGAAGTGTGAGAGCTAGGGAAAAAGTAAAGCCGTGAGGACTAGGTGGGTGTCATTAGGGTCAGTCTAGTCCAAAGCGGACAATATTGTGCAAGCGGAAAGGCGGGTCGTTACATTTGGTATCAGAGCAGGACCCCGGTTATAGTCGGTGTATTGGGGCAAACCTCAGCGAGGACGCTGAGTCCATAAGAAGGGGTGAATGTAAGGACCCCTCGGGGGGTGCGAGAAGAGGGCACCTTAGGCAAATCCCTACATCGGTTATAGACGGGGAATGATAAGAGATTAAGTATAGTGATTCGTCTTCCATTGCACGAGGTCTTTTCCCTAGCAAAGTGGCAAAACGGAACGTTAGAACTGGAAAGTTAAGCGTGCTCACCCTGGAGCAATTCAGGGATGGGTGACCCACTGGGAAGTGTGAGAGCTAGGAAAAAAGTAAAGCCGTGAGGACTAGGTGGGTGTCATTAGGGTCAGCCTAGTCCAAAGCGGGCAATATCGTGCAAGCGGAAAGACGGGTCGTTACAGAGGGAGTGTAAAAACATTGTCCTACATCGAATGTGAAAATAAAAAAGTTATACTTTATAAGAGGAGTGATATCATGGGTAATTGGATTGACCAAAACTTTTTCAATGTGATTCATTTATCTTATGAATTGGGCTATACTCCCCGACCAATTGAATCCTGAATTTCTATATATCAAACTAAGTTGATTATTGTTTGTAATAGGTACTAGAGTTACACCGGTTTTTGTGAACCAGTTACCGGGACTTAACACGCTCGGTGTGTCGTTCGCTAGTATTGATTATTCTCCTTTCGGAGTTAATCCACCGCACGAACATCCTCGTTCCTCCGAAATTCTTTATGTGATGGAAGGAACTTTGTATGCCGGATTTATATTGTCGAATCCCGTGAATCCGAATCAGAAACATAAGTTGTTTTTTTGGAAAAGGGTGATTTGTTCATGTTTCCTAGAGGTTTGATTCAATTTCAATATAACATTGGAGAGAATAGAGCTGTGGCATTTGTGAGTTTCGGTAGCCAAAATCCCGGAGTTGTGACAATTGCGAATTCGGTGTTCGGATAGGATCCCCCGGTTTTTCCGGATGTTTAAACTAGAGCTTTTCAAGTACCTGAAGAAACAGTGATAAATCTTCAGAAGTTGCCTTGGATTGGGAACAACTAATATTGTTTCAAATGGTCAAAATCTCTATTGATAATAAAATTTAATCAATCAAGAATATTATGATTAAGATCATTATCTATAATAAATCAATAATTTAGTAAGACATTTATTGTCCACATGTTATCTATACTTATAAATAATGATTTAATTTTTACTCCGACGTTGAATAGTCATTCGGTACAGTTCCGTTTCAGAATATGAATCATCGTCGTCCACAGTCGCATACATTAATTCGGTAGAATAATTATTCGAAATGTTATTAACCAAAAAAATATTAATTATGTTCAAGTATGTAATAATTGCATAGTTAATTCATTAATATNGCGCACGCATGCTCTCCAACTCCCTGGTGAGCTCATCAATTCGTCGATGCATCTGCTCCTGGTCATTTCCAGGAGCGGGAGTAAGAGCTCTGGCTGGGGGAGGAGGTGTAGACTGATATCTAGGCCTCCCCATTGTCACTCCACGCATGATGATTTCTTCTTCATCAGTACTGCGCTCATCAGGATCACTCTCGTATCCTCTACTTTTGGGAACAGGGCTTGATACAGCCGGTGGTTCTGTTCCATTTTTCTCCGACGTAATTTCCAGTACCACCTTCCTGACGACAGCTTCCAGATCCTGTAAAGTAAATGTTGGTGCTGGAAGACTATCGGGAAGCACGTCACTATTATTTGTCGGAGTTCCAGTCGCCATGCCTTGGATTATCCTATCCCTGGTAGAAAACTTAAATGGGATTAGAGAATCGTCCCCACGGACGACGCCAAACTGTTATGGTCCCTTTTTAGGGGTACCAACATGTATAGTGGAAACCCGAGGAAGTGGGGTGAAAACCACTCGACTAAGAGCAAATTATGCCATTAGCATGTTCACTAATCGAATAATTCATAGTTAATACAGTAGAGGCTAAAGAAAATGACAAGGAAAAGAAAGCGGTAAGAATTCCGGCAGGGTAACGGCCTGTTCTTCCAAAAGGTCCTGCTATTTCCGTCGTCTTGCCCTGTCTTTATAGAGTTCATAACGTGTGTAAATCACGCTCTGTAACCGCCTCTGACAGGTTTGTTAGAGGTTGTTATCGCGGGATGTAAAACGAGGTGGGGACCGAGGCGTGGTCTGCGTGATCGGGCCCGAAGCGTGGTAAACGTGGGAGGGCCCGAAGCGTGGTAAACGTGAGTTGTAACCGTTCTGTAACCGCTCGGACCTAACCCAGGTGCCAGCTGGCAGAAAACACTTTATTTCGTTAAGGTTAGCTTCGGTCCTCTCGTTGAACATCGGGCCGCTCTTTCTTCAGTGTGTAAATGGGTTGTAGGAATTTGTTTTTACTATTTGAATCGGTCCAACGGTTGCTGGGCCTCACTCATCACCAGGTACCCGATCCTAAAATTCTCATCATCATGGGTAATTGAATTGACCAAAACTTTTTCAATGTGATTCATTTATCTTATGAATTGAGCTATACTCCCCAACCAATTGAATCTCAAATTTCTATATATCAAACTAAGTTGATTATTGTTTGTAATAGGTACTAGAGTTACACCAGTTTTTGTGAACCCGTTACCGGGACTTAACACGCTCGGTGTGTCGTTCGCTCGTATTGATTATTCTCCTTTCGGAGTTAATCCACCGCTCGAACATCCTCGTTCCTCCGAAATTCTTTATGTGATGGAAGGAACTTTGTATGCTGGATTCATATTGTCAAATCCCGGGAATCCGAATCAGAAACATAAGTTGTTTTCGAAGATTTTGGAAAAGGGTAATTTGTTCATGTTTCCTAGAGGTTTGATTCATTTTCAATATAACATTGGAGAGAATAGAGGTGTGGCATTTGTGAGTTTTGGTAGCCAAAATCCCGGAGTTGTGACAATTGCGAATTCGGTGTTCGGATCGGATCCCCCGGTTTTTCCGGATGTTTAAACTAGAGCTTTTCAAGTACCTGAAGAAACAGTGATAAATCTTCAGAAGTTGCCTTGGATTGGGAACAACTAATATTGTTTCAAATGGTCAAAATCTCTATTGATAATAAAATTTAATCAATCAAGAATATTATGATTAAGATCATTATCTATAATAAATCAATAATTTAGTAAGACATTTATTGTCCACATGTTATCTATACTTATAAATAATGATTTGATTTTTACTCCGACGTCGAATAGTCATTCGGTACAGCTCCGTTTCAGAATATGAGTCATCGTCGTCCATAGTCGCATACATTAATTCGGTACAATAATTATTCGAAATGTTATTAACCAAAAAAATATTAATTATGTTCAAGTATGTAATAATTGCATAGTTAATTCATTAATATTAATTAGTAACCAAAAACACTAAATTAACCCATGCATTAATTCATTTAATGCATATAATACATGAAATTTAAATTCCTACGTAATTCCAAAAATCATTTCATAATGTTAATAAGCATGTAATTGAACTATACCTACACTTTAAATTAGTCAATGAATATTAAACCCAATTCTACTAATTAAACTACTTAATATTCATTTTTAAAAAGCTTATGTCAATTTGTGAATAACCTAAAATAAAACACCACAACATATTTAAATTATGATTTTACTTAACAAAATCAGATCAATTAATCGTCGATTTTATTTGGTTTGGTATTTGGTTAGTGGTTTTAGTCGACACGTTATTTTAGTTTTTAATATAATCGATTACACTTTTAATTTAGAAACACAATAGAAAAGTAACCAAAATTTTAAAAAACACAATTATTTATTTAACATATAAAGATGAGTTATACAAAAAGAATATCAGTATAAATAATTAATATTTACATGAAAAACAATTATATATAAAAAAAATAAAATAAAATTATAATTGTCCAGACATTGTTGTAGGGATGAGAGGAAAGTTATGTATAAAAATTAAGAATAATGATGTGTACAGAAAGAAAGATAATATAAATGAGAGAATTAAGTTTACCAACCAACAATATTAAAAATACTGGCCTAAAGTTATTTGGTCGAGTTAAAGTCAAGCATTGAAAAGCCCAGCCAAAGCTCGATAATACTATGGGGATAATATAAATAAGATTAAGCCCTATGCCAATTGCCAAGTAATCACATTAACTAGAGAATTAGATATAAACTTTGAAAAATATAAAAAAACACATAAATTGTTAGAATATTCACTCAAAAAATGATGAAAATCCTAATATGTACACGATGATAATTCTTGAACGATTTTAAAAATTCGGAGACTTTACATTCAATTTCTTATCAATTAACATAATGTTTATTATATCTGGAATCACAATATTTATCATTTCAGCAACCAATGTTTTTCTTCGCAATCGCTTACTCTGGGAACAGTGAAGAATAGAATTATAGAAACGCAGACAATAAGGTTATATGTAACCTTGTTCGCGCTCAAAACTATTTCGCCGTATAAATCTCTCTACAAATCATCATTCCCTCACATCCACATTATATTCTCTTTCCATTTCTAAAATTTCTCACTCATCCACATAATTATTTATTTCTCTTTCATCCCGCCATCTTATCTTTCCAAATTTCATTTTATCTTTCTATCTCTTCATTTTTATTTATTTACTATTCAATTTATCAATAAATATTACGTTTTAATTTTAATATTTTAAATTTCGATAATCTCGATGATTAAACATTATTTTTTTAATTCATATCGATGTATGTAATATATTTCAATATTTCGATTGTATTTTTTTTTCGTACTCATTTTTAATAATTCGATTTCGAAATAATCTAATTTTACCTAAAATTACATATTTATATTATCAAAATAAAATTATAAATTTTATAATATTTATATAAATATATTTATTTATTAAATTATTAAATGTTATATTTTAAAATAAAGTAAAAAATATTATAATATTAAAAATATGATAAATAGTGATTCCACAGAAAAGATGCGCCAAAACATTGTCCACGAAACGTATATTTCTGTTGAGGTACGGACGTACATGTAACCATTGACGTCCACGTGGAGAAGAGAAAATACGGTCTTGTATGCCGTTAAAGAAAGTCTAAAGTGTCTTCCTAGTCGCAACTGCGAAATTAGAACCTCTTCCTCAATTCCGTTACGTCAGTTCCCAAACGACGTCGTATGAACAGTTCAGTCAAAACTAAACAGCCAAATATTTAAACGCATTTCGATCTCCACTCACATGTCTTCCTTTTAGTATCTTTTATTATACTATTAAACCCAAACCTACCAAATGATAAATTATACATTAAAATATTTGTATAAATAATTTTTTTATTATTTAAACAACGACGTCTTTGTCTAATAATTTGGCACTATATATTTAAATTTACTAAAAAATTAATCTTAATAATTTGGCACTAATAATCACAAAACTAGTATAAAAAACTTTAAATATCAATTTTATCGCACTTATTAAACTTTGAGAAATCGTATTGCTAAATTTAAAAAAATGTAAAAACTAGTTTTACCAAAATATCAAAATATAGAGATTGATTTATGATTTTGCTTTCGAATAACCGTAAAAACTAGATTTATCAAAATTTTAAAAATATATAAAACCAAATTTGCAAATAATGATATGTTCATTAAATATATATGCATAAATCATAATCTCTAAAAATTGAACACGTTAAGCTTGTGGGACCATAAAAAGAAAGAGATGTTCATGTTGTTAATGACAAATAGAATAGATTTTTCCAATTTATTATCTACAAATAGCAAGCAACTCCAATATCTCTTTATTATTTACAACTCTACAAACTTCATAATTAACATCAAAATGAAGATTATCCATTTTGTAGCTTTTCTTACAACATTCATTTCCCCTCTTGTCTTTGCATCTGATCCCGATCCCCTCCAAGATATCTGCGTTGCTGTTGATGATTCCAAATCCGCAGGTAATAATAATTAACTCTTCAATCATTTTCTACGTAGACTCATTGAATTTTTGCTGCAGTTTTTGTGAACGGGAAGGTCTGTAAAAACCCTGATTTGATCACAGCCGATGATTTCTTCTTCTCCGGACTCGATAAACCCGGAAATATAACAAGTTCTTTAGGTACGATGTTGGTGTAAAATAGTTCATAATGTTAGAATTATAGAGTATGATCGGAATTACGACGGGAGAGCGTGAACGAACAGAATTTATGGGAAGAGATCATACATTTAAAAGACAAGATCTTCCTCCCTTAATCTCGTTAGTTCACGGTCTCTCCCGTCGTAATTTCGACCAAACTCTATAATTCCAACACATAATAACATATCAAAATATCAAACTAAGTTGATTGTTGTTTGTAATAGGTAGTAAAGTTACACCGGTTTTCGTGAGCCAACTCCCGGGACTTAACACGCTCGGTGTGTCGTTCGTTCGTATAGATTTCTCTCCTTTCGGGATTAATCCCCCTCACGAACATCCTCGTGCATCGGAAGTTCTTTACGTGATGGAAGGAACATTGTATGCCGGTTTCATCTTGTCGAATCCCTCGGATCCAAATCAGAAACATAAGTTGTTTTCGAAGATTTTGGAAAAGGGTGATTTGTTCTTGTTTCCTAGAGGCTTAATTCATTTTCAATATAACATTGGAGAGAATAGAGCTGTGGCATTTGCGAGTTTCGGTAGCCAGAATCCCGGAATTGTGACTGTTGCGAGTTCGGTGTTCGGAACGGATCCCCCGGTTTTTCCAGATGTTTTGGTTAGATCGTTTCAAGTACCTGAAGAAACTGTGGTTCACCTTCAGAATTTGCCTTGGATTGGGAACATCTAATATTGATTTAATTTTCACTATATTTTATGTTGAATGCCATTATTATGTTATTTCATATGAATATAATTTTCCTGTTTTTATTGTTTTTAATAAAAACCATCAAGATATTAAATTGTTTCATTGTATGTCATTTAATTAAGCTTTGATTTTAATGGAGTTTTATGCAAATGGTCAAATCATTATCCGAATAGATATTCGAAAATTTCGAATAATATGTGTCAATTTTCTAGTGATATGAGTATAAGGATCGATTCACATTAATATTCTTAATTTAACTAGAAGTTTAAAGACTATCTAATCATTATTCACTCATCATGAAATAATGAGGAATTAAAAATAAAAATTGTAAAATTAGAAAAAATTTCTTAAATTAAGAAAATAATTTATATTTCTTTTATATTTATATCTTGGTTTAGTTTGTAATCATTTTGTTCACAATGTTCCAATAGTTGGTAATAAATAAATATTGACAACCAAATATTTTTTTACAATTGATATTTAAATAAAAATATCAAAACAAATACTAAATATAAATTAGCGAAACATAATAATTTTGCTATGATATTAGTTATTATAATTTACTCATCCATGTAATTTATTGCATGTATCATGGCGAATTGGATTGTGTTTAAAAAACGGGTCAAATCCAATGAGTTATCTGGGGCGTTAAATAATAACTTATCATTTTAATGTTAACAATGCAAATTCCTACCTTTTTAATATTCGATAATAAATTTGTTGAATGCAAAATTTCCAATATTGTCACAAATTTTTCTCATTTTTTTATTTTTTTTTCTAGAATGATAAATTTAATCATTACTTAAATATCCAATCAGAAGCCAAAGAGAATCCACAGGATATGCCGCTAGCATTAGCATATTCCTTAGACCATCCACAATCATATCTATCTGAAAATTTCATTCTCTCATCCACATCATCTTTCTCTCAGTACACATTATCATTTTTTAATTTGATAAACAACTTTCCTCTTATTCCTACAACCATATCCGGAAACTTATAATTTTTTAATATTATTTTTTACACATCAAATGTCTTAGAATCATAATATTATCGATAAAATTATTATACTAATATACTATAAATGTTCATATCTTATAATTATTTTAAAAATAATTTTTTAAATTTTTTAAATTCTTTTTTTTTAAAAAAAATGAAGAAAGAGAGTGTGCCGCCGGAGACACTCTCTCTTCACCCATTTAAACAAATTGCTGATGGCCTTATCGTTAGGTGGCCAAATGGGATTTTTATAGTAAATAAATTAATAATAATTGAATTTTTTTTAAAACTAGTGGCCATATTAGTTTATTATTTTAATTTACCCGTAATGTTCTAATATATTTTTTTTAAAAATTGTGAACATGAGTGGATGAGTAATTTTCCATTACCAATAGGGATTAAAAAATCAGAATTTAATCCTAAAATATGATATCAAGTAATACCAGACAACATACTAGTGTCACCAAATATATCACTTATCAATCGATATATTAGTATTATGAATACATTGTAATTAACACATCATGATTCTGATATTTTAGACTTTATAAAAATGGGTCACTCTATTAATTTTATTAGAGATGATAAGATCAACTTTATATAAATAGATAGGTTTTGAGTTATTGATTTCTTATAAACAAGCTTATTAATACATATATTTTAATTTTTAAATAAAGGATATTAGAAAAAGAAAATATGCATAATGATGTGCAAAATTAATGCTCTATTAAAAAAATCAAAGTTGGTGAAATGAGATGAACTATAGAAGTTAAACCAGAAATTAGATGATCGATTTTTAAAAAAATATGTGGTAAATTGTGGTATCTCATTTATATAAAAACAAATCATTAATTAAAATAGGGTAACAACCGATTTTAATAATTACGATGAAAATAACGATATTAAATAACCATTTGCTTTCAACTAATAAGAAACAATATACATTATAATTATAATGATCACATTTTTAATTATTTCATTAAACCGTGATTTAGCTATAATCTTTAGCTATTTTAATACAGCATCGAAATTGCAATTGTTAAATTATTGAAGAAACACGCTTTTATTTTACTTGAAGAGCCTACAGAAACACACATAACGGTGTTTCTGGGCAAACAGGAAACCAAGACCGTCGTGGGCGAGATCTATGGATTAACAAGGTTTCCGGCAAATGCAGCGGCGGCGGAAGCCTTGACAGTCGCCGTCAGGGAATCCCTCTCCTTTACAAACAGTTTGACAATTGCTGTTCCCAAAACAAGGACCCTTAAACGTACTGCTAGGTGTCTCGCAAATTCTCGCCTCCACTTGAGGACCTGCAAATCTCATCTTATGACATACACAAAAAGATGGTGAATGAAGAAATGAACTTACCGGAGAGGAGAATAGTGAGAAAAAGAAAGAAAAAGAGCATAAATGCCTTCTTCTCCATTTCCTTATGACTTACTGCGTTTTCAAGTTCAGAAACTCACCACTTTAAATAACCAAAGAAGCAGCCTAAAGAAAGATAAACGTCAAAAACGTCGGCATGGAATGGACCTCACCAGGTTCATTAGCCATTTTTTTCAAAAAGCAAAGTGAAAAATAATTTGGGTTTGATTAGTATTATATATTTAATTTTAAATCATTGTTATCAAAAGGACTAATTTTCAACCCCGAAAATATTAATGGTTTTCATGATTTGATAATTTTTGTTTTAATACTTTTGTTATTTTTTATCACAAAAGTATGTTAAATACAAATCAAATCTCCATCATTTGTACAATTTAACAAAAACGGTACTCGTAAATCATTCTATATGCCAAAATTGATTTAAATGTTTTCAATTTTGGAAAAATCAATACTCAAATTTAGGCACTAATTTCAAACTTTTAGAATTAATTTTGTAATAAAGTACTAGACTGAAGATGCAAATATAAGGTATGAAATTTACAAACTATTAAATTTTGAGAGTGACATTTTCTCAATATTAATAATATATATGTTTAAATCTATTATACTTAGCTAAAATTGGTCATTATAGAAATATTTTCTATGTCAAAATTTGTTATGTACATAATCTAAATAAATAATATAAAAGTAAAATATTAAAATTTGAATTAAAGATAATTAATCTCAATAATTATCTCAACCAATAGAAGTTTAAGGGTCATAAGTCATCTCCATACAAAACTTCTGTCTCTTATCTATATCAATACATATTATCATTATTTAATTTTATAAATAATTTTATTCTAACATTTATAATTTTTAAATTTTATTTTTTTACACGTTAAATACTTTAAAATCATAATATTATCGATATTATTTTATATTTTAATTATTATTTTAAACTTAATTTTTAAACATTATTTTTAATAAAAATTAAAGAAAAAAAGTGCACTCAATTTAGGCCACAGAGATGGCCGACACGCAAAGGATTAATGGGTCCAAACAGATTTTGAAAATCTAATCAATCATCTATACTATATACTATAACCCATGGTAATTATACCGGTAGTATACCGTTAGTATACCGTCCGATATACCGGTCATACCGATAAATATCGGTTATGACCGATATGAGCGATTTTTTTTATATACCGTCCGATTTTTTCTATAACGGTAACGATCGATTTAACTTCCTTTCTATAAACATCCCAATTGAAGAATATTTATGCACCATCTTTCTTGACTTTTCAAGGGGCAATTAGGTTATTTCATACTTTATTTTTAAAACATTTTTAAATAGTATTTTTGGACATTTCATAAGGAAAGCGCATTTTGGACCTTTTTTATAATAAATAAAAATTGATTTGCAAAGAAATACTTTAAGATTTCGCAATTTATTTTTAAAATATAATTTTATCTCTTTTCGTGATAGTGGTAGAAAGAGCGATCGAAACGAACAACAACAAAATCATCAATGAACAACAATTCCTAATATATCTTAGCTTTCCACTCACAATTAACAAATATCAATGAAAAATAATGCTCAGACTTTGTATATACCTATCCAATAATGCTTTCAGTTATTGATAATTATACGTTACACCATCAAGATAAATCTCAATAAATAGTACAAAACTTTTAGAACTCAAAAATAATGTTATTAGTGCAAAAATATATTTACAAAAAGTATAGAATAAATAATAATGTACAAAGTTGTAGATATACATAATTATCTGTGTATGAGAACTTTCATTATTTTATAACGTAAATTATTACGATGATTGTTCTATTATTAAAATTAAAATTATTCAAATAATAAAACATCAATAGTCACTATATCGATTAATTTTGAATGAATTTGAATATATAATATATCACTATATTGCTTAATTTTCAATGAATTCGAATATATAATACATAGTTTTTGAAACTGATTCTATGGGTGAACCGAAAATACATTCTATTGATCGAACCATATTTTCGTATCAGTTCAAATTGGTTTAAAAAAGTATATATTCAAAATATTATTATATTATTCAATTATAAAATAAATTTAAAATCATATTTTTTAAAAGTTTAATTGTAAATGGGTACAAAATATTATTTTTGTTTTCTACTTTATTAAACATTTGATTAAATATAGGCCCTATTTTTAGCATTTAGACTTAAATCGAATCAGGTTTTTGTTGATGTGATCCTATTTTTGTCGACCTATATGAACCAATTTCAAAAATAATACTCTAATATCACAATAAATATATATATAATTTAAATATAAATATTATAATAACAAAATGAGATATTCAATTCAATGTCATTAACAAAATAAAATTATGTTAAGAAATATATAAAAAATAGTTTATAAATTAAATTAATTACAATAGTGACAAAAAAAAATAATATGACACATCTAATTTAGATATTTCTTAATATACTTGCCCAATTTAACGGCCCAGAAAGTAGCTGGGCCGTGGCGCACATGGCCTTTTCTGTTTTGGTTTGCATTTGTTAATCTTGATAAAGCGGGAAGGTTTTATTAAATGAAAGCTTCCTACAACACTCTTAATGGCATTGTCGCTGACAGATCACAAACCCACACACCAATACGACAAGTACAACAACATCAAACTTCAGCAGAAACAGACGTTCCTTCTAACAGGGTTTCCGGCACATACAGCGGCGGCGCCACCCATTACAGTCGCCGTCAGGGAACCCTTCTCCATGACAAACAGTACGGCAGTTAGAATCCCTAAAGCATCCACCTTTAAAATGACTGCTAGGCGAATCGCAGATTCTAGCATCCACTTGAGTAACCGTCATCTCTTCAAAATCAAAATATAAAAAATTCAAGATGTGATCAAATGGGTTCGGAAGCGTTAAGACGGAAACTTACCAGAGATGACAAGAGTGNCAGTAATAGATTCAGATATTGATGAATCTGAAGCTGAACCTCCGCTACCTCGAGCTGAAAGTAGAATGGAGGATGATCCATTGCCTCACACTGTTGTCGATGTTTCTAGGCTAGCACGCCTATTGTCTGGAGTTTCTCCCGGTATTCGTTCAAATACTTATTCCTTAGGAGACGATGTGGTAGCTGATGACTTTGCATATGCAAAACCACGGCGAGTTTATTCTTCATACAATCTAGGCAATCCAAATCTTGTTGTTGGAATGGGTTTCAAAGATAAATCAGATGTCCAGTTCGCTGTTTGCCACTTTTATATCGTCCGCCGATATCAGTTTAGGGTTGTAGATAGCACACCATAGTACTGGATGCTTGAGTGCTTTTTAAAGGAACAAACAAACTGTGTATTTCATCTTCGAGCAAGTTGTGATGCTAGAGATAAGGTCTGGCAATTTTCGAGAGGTTATATTCCTCATTCTTGTGGTGCCGGTAATGTGAGTGGTAAGCACCGCAACATGACAATGAATTTTATCGCTCGTGATATGGTGGAATACATATGGAACAAAAAAGAAGGTATGTATTATAGATATGTGTACATGTTATAGGAGTTCTAATTTTATTTTTTTTACACGATTGAAAGTTCAAGATGCTATAGATATGCATTCAATGTTGGGTATGATAAAGCTTGGCATGAGGTCCAACGTGCATATGAGTTAGTGCATGGTTCCTGGGAATCGTCTATGGAGAGACTTCCGACACATTTGACAGCTATACAGATGAGTAACCCCGGTACCGCAGTTGAATGGAGTTTTTATGACACTGATAAGAGTACGAACGACAAGGTGATTCGTTATGTTTATTGGTCTTTTCGACCTTGTGCAGACGCTTATGAACAGTGTATTCCGGTTATCTCCATTGATGTTACACACCTTTATGTACGGTACAATCACAAATTCTTGATAGCCGTTTACAAGGATTTTGGAGGTCATGTTATTCCCTTGGCGTATGCTCTTGTTGATCAGGAAAGCAAAGATTCATATTCTTGGTTCATTCAGTTGTTGGACAATCATATTATTCGGGGTAAGTCAGCTTGTATAGTGTCAGATAGACATGCTGGTATTACAGGGGCGGTTGAGTCGTTGGAAGCATTTCAGACCGGTCGGTTACATCACCGATGGTGTTTGAGACACCTTACATCGAATTTGAATACACACATCAAAAATCGTCCGGTGAAGAAGCTTGCTTACCGTGCTGGGGCAACCCCATTGGTATCAAAATGGAGATCACTAATGGAAGAAATTAGGGAAAAGTGTAGTCGTGCGTACATATGGCTTACTCGACCGGAGATGGAAAGCAATTTGCACAAGTGGGCACTTGCTTTCGATGGTGGACACCGACATGGTACGTTAACTACTAATCAAGTGGAATGCGTAAATGGAATGATGAAAAATGTCCGCCGTTGTCTGATTTCCAGTTTGGTGGATTCAATATTCTACACCACACAAAAATTGTTCATAAAATGACGTGATGAACTTGCGATCATGACAAGGAATATGCAGGTTAACATCAATTATGCTTTTATAAATTGATGTATTATTTCATTGTGTTTTATCGTTTTCAGGCCTTCACCCCAGAAACGCAAACGTGGTATGAAAAACAACGAATGAAAGTCGACTCATATGAGATGCACTACTGGGACCCGGATAGGCAAGTCGGAGAAGTGCAACGCATAAAACGTGGGCGTGGTCCGAGTACACGTAAAACAGTCNAAACAATAAAACAATCTCAAATTCGTAGGCAACATTATAAACAAAACAATTCATACATCCAAAATAACCTAAAACGTGAAAAATCTTAACCCTTAAATGCGCCGCAACCATAAAATAATCGTAAATTCGAAAATTAAAACAATTTATACACTCGAAAGAACCTAAAATTTGACTAAACCCGTAAATACATGAAAACCATAAAACAATCGTAATTTCTACAACACAAAAATACATACATTTAGATGCAAAGAATTTTTTTAAAAAACAAAAACAAACCAAGTATCACCGAAACAATCAATAAATTTAAATTACAAATTCAGTTGCCGGAAAGTGGCCACCGGAGAAAGAAATAAAGGAACTTAAAATGTGTTATTCAAACTTAACCAGGGGTGAAGGCTCTAGTACTAGAGAAGGTCAATAAGCAGCCGGAAAAGGATGTTACGGCCGGAGGAAGATTTGTTGAGGTGCTGGAGAAGGTGAATAAACGCCGCTGGAAAAAGGAAATTACGGTCGGAGGAAGACTTCTTGAGGGTGGCTGGAGATATTAAATTGTGTCTCACGAAAGAGGTGAAGACATACATGGGAAACTGCCAAGTAGGTTATTTATTGTCAATTACCCAAACCTAACTGTTGTTTCCATGTGTCAAGTTATAATTGATAATCGTAACTTGATATTGCTTTCGCAATTTGCAATTTACAATTTACAATTTACAATTTAGAAGTGTGTCACCATAAATTATTTTCTTTCGATTTCATTCCATACGCATAACATAAATTCATCAATGCTTCTTTCTATAGAAAACTACTTATATGTTTTCCTAATTTCTAAGGTTCTTAATCAAATTTGAAAGATATTTTTTTCTTAAAATTCAAGCGAAAAGTTGTTTAATATTCGAATTCACTCAGTACAAGAATTCGCAAACTTGTGAACATGGAGGTAACAATGAAAAATATATTCGACATACATAGAAGACAAATATTATTATACATTAGTTCACTTGTAGATGTAAGTGCACCAAAGAGATATATAATATTATCTATTCTAAATACCATATAAATCAAATATTAAATATAATTATTTTCTTAATAAAAAATACTCGAATTGAATAGAAGGATACCCAAATCTCTATATATCAAATAAATTTATATTTGACAATTTAAATTTAAAGAATAAATAAAGTAACGTTAATCAAAAATTTTTGTTGTAATTGTAAATTTAATTATTTATTAATTTCTAAATATTTTAATTAATATTTTTAATAAAATATATAACAGATCATCAACGCACACTAATTAAAATTTTATATATCATGCATCCTTGCATCCTAGGATAATAATGAAGCTCACATTGTAACATAGACACACAACTTCCAATGTGAATAACCCAACTCTCAAATTATATGTTTAGAGTGTCCGTGACCCACATATTCACACCTAAAACAAAAAGCACCTATACCTGACGGTATGAGACCAATATACCAGCTAAGATCAATCGATATGACTACATTGCAAATCAAATATCAACTCGAAGTGAATGATTTCCTGCATGTAGAATCAATCTGCATACACAAATACGAAAAACTCAAACTAGAGAGAAACTAATCATCTTCTATATCTCAAGGGAATAATATGGAAATCAAATAGAATACTGGAGATTCGTACTCAAAACATTTTCGAGTACATGGGAATATGTAAAGAACTAACCAAGCCAGTAGGTGCGATAATCGAACATTGACAAATTCAACAAGGCCCAGACAACAAACATTACAAGCAAATGAAATCTTGGCAGGGCCAGTGCTAGTTCCTAGCCTGATAAGTGATAGAATATGAAAAGAAACACTATCAAACATATGAAACCTAGGGAATGCAATATAATCTAACTCATTAATGTACTATCCAAGCTAATAAGGGGAGTATCAAGGGAAGACAAGATTAGCCAATTGAACAATACGCAATGGTTTCTCTACGAACAAACATTACAACCATGATCATAAGGGAAGGAATACCAAAAGAATGAAGTTTTATTCACAGCAAATATTAAGAATGAATGAACCTTAATATAAATAACATTAAGGTTTATAAGTAAAATGTGTTCTCTTCAAACAATAAGCTCATAGAAGACAGACTTAAAATTTCACCAAGTATAGTTATTCATCCTCTGCGCCAGCACTCTTCCATATTTTTCACTTTATGGAGGCTTTTTCCGAACAAAGAAAAATAGAGATGTTTTGGCTATTTAACCAAACGGGTTTCCTTCATCGTCGACGTCAGAACATTTTCAGAGCCGCAGCACGGTGCAAGCAAACTCGTCGGCTTTAGCATCCACCGGCGAGGTCACATTGAGGTCAAAATCCAGGATCCTTTTACAAGAGGAAAGAGCAATGTCACACACTTCATCATCAACCACGGAGGATGACGAGTCACAATCGCTGTGACAATCGTATGGAGCAAGGGGCGGAGACCGAGGAAATCTTCTCAATTGGTGCGCAAGTGGTGTCGGCACCCGCAGCGGTAGCTGCCGAGAACGGCTAAAAGACTCCACAGTGCTGCTCATCCCACTGGATGTCGGCCTCTGCTGCGCAATCATCTGTTGGTCCTGCGGGAAAAGGCCAGGTCCCATGAATGCATCATTCTGGTAATTAACGATTTGGGGGTGATTAGGGCTTTGAGAGTTAAAATCAGGAAAAATGGCACATTTCCGCAGCAAAGGGAAGTTAGTTTTAGCTTTCGGGCCACGAATAGAACGTGCGGCGGCATCGTATGCTCTTGCAGCATCCTCCGCCGAGTCGAATGTTCCCAACCAGACCCTTGTCTTCTTCCAAGGGTCCCTTATTTCCGCCGCATACCTTCCCCACGGTCTCTTTCTCACCCCCCGGAATCTCATATCCTTAGAGACTCCAGATCCTCCATCCGCCGCCTCCAATTTCCTGGTCGCCCCTCTACATCGCCCCATATCCCAACCCAAAATATACGAGATGGGGAAAGCAAAATCGAAGAACCCAAAATGAATGAATTCTCTGGCTACTGATTTATTGCAGAGGAGGCAAAGAAAGACGAAAATCAAGAGCCATTGAGCCGACAAATGGACAAGGAAAAAACACCCAAGACCACATAAACAGATGCAGTCCAGGAGCAGGCAAAGCAAGACGACGACTATGTTAAAAAGATTAGGCGTAAGTACATCAATTCTACTTCAATCCTGGTTGGAGATCAATATATTTTTTATTGGCGGAAGGTAGTTTTGGGCGGAAAGTTTTACTCCCCAAATTTGGATAATTTGGTAATTTTGGTCCTAAAATTTTCAATTTTGGCAAAATCAGTCCCCAAAGTTTCATGTACGCAAAATCGGTCCCCAAAGTTTGCGAATTTTGGCAAAACCAGTCCCAAAAGTTACGTATTTTCGTAAAATACGTCCCCAAAGTTTGCGAATTGTGGCAAATTAGGTCCCCGGACGAAAATTAATTTGAGGACCAAAATTGCCAAAATTCGCAAACTTTGGGGACGTATTTTGCGAAAATATGCAACTTTGGGGACCCAAAATTGCCAAATCATCAAAACTTTGGGGGACTGTTTTTGCCACTGAAACTTTGGGGACCAAAATTGCCAAATTATCCAAACTTTGGGGACCAAAATCGCCATTTTTCCTATTTTTTATATTTAAATTTATTATTATTTATATATATTAATATAATTCGTGAATCTTTAAAAAATTAACGGTATATTGATATTGATGAGATCACTGGAACTCGGTACCTCAGACATTATCAGGACCAAGCTTATCAGAGAAACCCAAATAACGTAAACCGAACTTGGAGACCCAGATCCAATCCACATGAATGAGTGGCCATCCAGGCCAGGTGGCCCGATCGGCCATTCATAACGATCAGTCCCGATAGGTAGGGTCCAGCTTCTCCCGCGCGCCAAGACCGATCGGTCCACACCTTATAGGCCCTGCTTCGGGCCATCCATATTCCTCACATGCAACGACAACCTTCGACAACTTTGTCAGAAGCGTGGTCTGGCGAAGTCGTACGAGTCTCCCTTAGCCTGGGAATAGCCGGCTAGTAGCGCCGAAAGGTCTAGCGCCGTGCAGCTCTATGAAGCCGTTCCCGGCGGCTGTTCCGTCTGACATTAGCCGACCTAGTCGCAAAGGACAAGCACAAAACGACACCCTACTATACACACAGCACAGTGAGAGTATAAAAAGGACACTTGGGGTGTGAAAAAAGATATCTTACGATTTTCCTTCAAGCTTTCGTATAGAGAACATTCTATCGATTTATTTTCGATAATTCTTTTCCCCTTTGTTGTCTAAAGAACAAACATGATCTTTGTGATTATTACTTTGTTTATTGAACCGACTAAGGGCATTTTCTCTAGCCTTTAGTCAAGTGGTTTTTTCCTCATCTTTGAGGTTTTCCATTCTAAAACTGCCGTGTCCCTTTACATTTGGTTTATAATCGTTCTCCACACATCAAATAAATTATAACCGAGTTCGTCTTGCTACGAACCGATCGACTGTTGACACCCCCGGTTTTCGAACCACAACAGCTATTATTATGATATAATATAGTTTATACCAACTATTTCAACATTTTACCGGTTTTAAATATTAATTATCATATATATTTGTAATAGTAATTTATTATTTTGTATAATATAATTAGATAAACATAATTTTATTTATTGTTAATTATAAACCATGTTAACCACATATGTCTTTTTTATATTTTAATTAAAAAAATAATTCATAATATTAACGAGTCGAACTCTTTAACAAATCTGAGTCCATGAATCTCCGTGACATCGTGGCGGAGTCCGTTTAACATAGGACCACGCAGGGATAATCTAATTTCCTATTTTTTTGATAGGGAATGAAGTTTTTATCCCATCACTTATAACATTTTTATATTTCACCATATATCGTAATTCCGAAATACGAAACATGTTCACAGACTTTTAAATCGGGAGTTCGGGACACACTTTTAGGGGTATCCGCAACACATTTTAAAATATTGTTCATTATTTTCCATAAGACCTTATTTGTCCTCTTATGTCAATTGCAAGAGTCTACATGAATCGATTCACATTCATTACTGGTCTGGTGAATCACTACGCCTAAATGCTTCCATATAACTGGTTTTACACCCGCACAATATGTAAGATATCAGATATCTTTGTTCTTGAAGGTGACTTGTATGAAATGCTTTCATATTTTTCACCATTGTCGCCTGTTACAGTTCTGTTTTGGAACATCAACACTAATCGAACTTTGATCAAAATAAATTATCAAGATTAATTTTTAATTTGTTATTCGTGGAAACAACCTTAAATGCGAAAATTGAAAGAACGCATGTGATTTAACGTGAAAAACCTTAAAAAAAACTATGATTATGTAAGGAAAACCTCCTGGACCAATTCAATAATAAGTGAATAAAATAGTAATTGGTTGTACAAGGTGAAGAGAAAAATAAATAACATCATATTGGAATGATAAAAAATTAGTCCATCTATCTCCAAAACATCTCTTTTATATAGAAATGATTTGTCCACTTTCCTTCTTTGTATTACACCAATTGCGTTATCATATCCTTAGGAATAGAAACTCTAGAGAGGTGTAGCACAATGAGTATTGGTATTGTGATGTTGTGTGAGAAATACTTGTCGTCTCGACAAGCAACATCATGAAGAAGAGAGGAGGAACGGATCCAACAATTAATTATTTAAGGATTGGATGATGCATTGTATGGGACGGGTTAGCTCTATTTTCATCAGCATCGACCTCAATCATGTGTATTATAGAAAGTTGAGAGAAGAATGTAATTGTATAGTTTCTAGAAGAAATGAAGATTGCGTTATGTAGTTAGGGGTGTGTGTAGATTTGGTAACTGATCTGATCATCAATTTTTCGATCAGATCTTATGGATACGGATCGGAAAAATGATGATCCAAAACCGATCCGCAATAGTGGATCAGTTTGCGGATCGATTTAAGGGTATCATAATCTTTATTTTAAAATTATAGTTGATAATAAAAAATTATTAATAATCACAAAAAAAATTTATTTATTTGCAAAACATGATACTTACAACCAAAAAAACATATGTTCAAATTTTTCAAACTTCTATACAGTGAAACTTGAATTCATTAATAGTGTTAAATTAAAACAAATAGTGTATACAATAAATAGTATTTTTATTCAAAGTGCACTAAATCTAAAAAAATAAACATAATTCAATTTGATGTTCCTAATCACAACATTGGAAAATAAAATCAATTGTAACATTAATTAAATTTTAAATGATAATATATAATATTTGAATAACTATAAAAAATCAATCAAGAAAAAAAATTCTAGTAGAGCCCATATAATTCTCATTCGCCCTCTTTATTGATATAGGCATATGGCATTTTGATCTAGCGAAATAGTGGATGCAATTTTCTCCGCAGCATATACTTTACACTAATAAAACATTAGTTCCCATCTCAATCCAAACCTATAAGGGGCGTGGACATTGAGTAAACAAAACATGTATAATTTATAAATAAATTCCTTGTAACTAACTCTACATGTGTACGCTCTATTTGGTTAAAATGAAAACTTGAGTAAGTGCCTTTACCCAATACAAGTAGGGATGACAATGTGAGTTATCTGTCTCGTTACAAGCCTGATAATTGCCTCATTTAGGACGTATTTAAATAGTTAAACGGTTATAAATGTGCGATGTGTTGTAAAATTACTTACTCGCCTTAAACGGGGCGGACATTGGTTTTACATATATCTACCCCGCTACCCGTATACAAAATTAAGTACCCGTTTATACTTTATTATATATACTTGTAAAATTACCTTAGATAAAGATATAATCTTAATTCTAGTTTTGCATTTTTAAATGAAAAACATTGAATATTGTATAATTTTAGATATGCATGTTGTTTGTTAAACTTAGGGGTGAGCATTCGGTACCAAATATTAAACCAAACAAAATATTGAAATACCGAATATCAAATTATCAACAAAATCGAATACCGATTACAATCCAATATTTTTTTGGTACCGAACCGAAATATCAAAATTATTTCGGTATTTCGTTATTTGTATCAAAATAATGAAATTAAAGAATCTAAAAAATAATCATGTATGTCTTAAATCAAATACATAGAAAATTATCTTAAAAAAACAATGATTGAGTCATTGATCACATTGTTGTATCCATATAATAGAATAATCTTCAATTCTTCAAGTTTATACTCCAATATAAGTGTATAATGTTATGAAAGTTTTGAAATCAAATATGAAAATAAATATTATAAAATAAATGAGAAATTAATAGTTTATTCATATTGATCCAAATTACCATCTTCAAATTTATATTGTTCGTATTGATCTTCATCAATATCATAAGAATGTAGTTCACAAAGTCAATCTTTAGTGCATATAAATGTCTCAACACTTTTCGAACTCAAAAAACTTCTATAAGAATCGAGGACTTAATGAGAAATTTTATACTAATAACATCTCAATAGATCAAGATATCAAAATTTAATATCAATAATTGAAGTACTAATGACTCAATTAAAATTTTATAATATATAAATATTATATAAACTAATTTGGTAATTCGGTATATACCGAATACCAAACCAAATTTCATAATTTTATAAAAATAAATACCAAATCGAATTTCAAATACCGAATACCAATTATCAAATACCAAAATAATAAAATTTCGGTATGTTATTCGGCATTCAAATGTTTTTGCTCACCCCTAGTTAAACTTGTATTTATATGTTTGAGAGAGTTAATTAATTATTTTTATCATATATTCATATTTTATAAAAATATATAATTTTGTCCGATATAAAAATTTTAATCCGTAAATTTTTTTTAATTTGATATTAATATTTTTTATTTTTCTTGTTAAAGATATTAAAAATTCTAAAATCTAAAATATTAATTTATGTTTGTTATAAAATATATTAAATTATTATGATATTGATTTTTAGACTAGTAAATTATAAAAAATAATTATAAACCAACGGTTAACCATGTATTTTGACGGAGTATGAAGAGGACATGGTGGGGCGAGGAACAAGTATGTGGTAAGTTAAACAAGGCGGATAACGATTACTTGTGTAACCGTCCCAAGAGTTATGTTGCCATCCCTAAATACAAGATTATATTGATGCTTTGTTGTTCTTAGATTTCTATCGGAAGTTTGTCAACGCATTAACAAAAGGGGATGGGAACCACAAAAATTGAGGGAGTCAGTTAAAGAATAAAAGTGGCGTCGTCCTATCGATTCTGACTTTGAATCACTAGAAATAATAATACTTCGACATTTAAATTGTTTCTGGCATGAAAAAGACTTAGGCTTGCTGTATCGGCCGAAATGGTCGTATGGAAATACGGCCATTTCTGCCGGTTTGGGCGCCACATCGGCGCCCAACGTTACATGGGCGCCGATGTGCGTCCGTATGAATACAAGGCGCGGACAGGGGCTTGGGCGCCCCCTGTCCGTGGAAATGATATTTTATTTTCATTTTTTTTTTAATTTTTAATTTAATAAATAATTATTTATATATTATTTATAATATATAATTGTTTATAAATATTATATATATTTAGATTATTAATTTAGTTTAATAATTTAAATATATAATTTATTTTAAATTTAATAATTTTAAAATTGAAAATAATAAAAACGAAAAACGAAGTAAACAAACGAAATACGTCGAAGCAAATAAAACATACCGATACAAATTTAGAACTAAGGATTAACATCGAAATCATCTGAATCGTTACCATGTCCGCTACTTCTCGGGTTACTAGCAGAATTTTGAGATCCGCCACTACTGTTAATGGAACTACGTGCGATAAACTTGTGAAGAGTATCCTCGAATAATAGTCTNAACATATCGAGATTGATTGTCATTTCGTCCATAACGAAGTGTTAAAATGATGTGTTTGAAACAACTCGAAAAATTTACAAAGGCAAAGACAAGCATTGAGGTTAGCATAGTACTGGGAATTAAACACATATGTGAACAACCTCGATAGATTAAATAGAATCCGAGAATTAAAGCAAAAGATAAAACCAAAGGCTCAAAAAATTTAATGTTGAAACCCGAGATGAGAAAACCCAAGAAATTTACTATTACTTGAGAAGAATACAACACACACACATATGAAGAGGAAATTCGCAATACAAAAGTATTGAAGTGCTTGACAATGAACCTTAAGACCTTTTTATATAGATGAAATTATTAAGATACTTAAGACAACTAACAAATATCCCTAAAATTGGATCATATCCTTATATATGATATTTCATATTCAAATTATATATTTACGTCCATATATACTGATTTGATATGATATTGTCTTCTTCAATATCTCTTTCCATAACTAACAACATCCTAGACCAATGAGTCCCACCATGTCTAAGTTTGGTCCTCGACTGATTACCTCAATCTCATATCTTCGAATCGATCCATTTGTCACCTTCTGTATTTCATACTTCAGTTCTCGACCAATCAGTACGAATACCAACCGTCATCTGAGTGCGCCCGATTAACAACAATGTCGACTGCCATCCAAGTATGACCGATCAACAAAAATACTGATCTCCACACTTAACAATCTCCCACTTGGAGATCGATAATGCATGTTCTTTTGATAGTGTCCGCTCACCAACTCATTTGGTGAGTCATACTAAAGCTATGCTATGCATATCTCTTACTTTGCCATAGTGACTCCCTTCGTCAGCATATCTGTCGGATTTTAAGTGTCTTTAATCTTCATCAATTGGAGCGTCTTTCTCTTGAGCAGATCTCTCATATAGTGATACTTCAACACAATGTGATTCGTGCTCGCATGAAATACCGGATTCTTCGCCAAAGATATGGTGCTATGAGTTTCACTATACAAAGTTTGCTTATCTGTACCTTTACCCATCTCTATCAGGAAATTCTAGAACCACACCATCTTTTTCCTGTTTCAGAAATTGCAATGTACTCTGCCTCAGTCGAGGAAAGTGATGCACACTTTTGCAACTTCGACTTCCAACGAACATATGTACATCCGACTTTAAATACATACCTTGATGTACTTTTCCGATCGTCCAGATCTCCTCCGAGGTTGGCATCTACGTACCATGTTAATTCAATCGATACTCTTCTAAAAAATAGCTCCCGCTTTGATGTCCTTTTGAGGTATCATAGCAACCATAACACTGCTTCCCAATGCTATTTCCCAGGGTTCGACATGAACTTGATCACGACTCCACTTCATGTACAATGTCATTCTCATACAGACCATTGCATACATCAAATTGCCGACCATTGAAGAGTATGACACATTCTTCATCTCTTCAGCCTCCTGGTTGGTCATTGGGGACCGTTGAAGAGTATGACTAACCACCAAGATGATATTTAGGGAGAAATATACTCCATACTCCTATAAATTGAGGTCACTTGAGTCTCAATTGATGATCCCAAACAAATCCAGCAATCTCAAGATCTCAATTGAGTATTCAAGAGATGAAGAGAAAAAGAGAGAGAGAAGAGATTCAAGAAGAAAGTTGTTCTTTTTGAATTCATGTTCCTAAAGGTTTTTCGGAAGTATGTAATATTTAGGAATATTTTCTAAATATTCGGGGAATATCAAAATAGTTGAGGGGTAACCGTTGTATTAGGTAAACACATTTTTTACCGTCTATTATGGTTTTCTACTCTATATATTTATTTAGATTATATTTTATATGTATCTCTGCTATTGGTAATAGTAGAAATTTCTCTTATGGGATCAGTGGACTAGCACTAATTTGGGTGAACCACTTTAAATTTCAGTGTCTATTTATTTATCATATTTGCATCGTCGATACCTCGATTTTATAACTTTCGCTGCAAACCCAACATGTTGAACGTGCATCGAAAGTTATGAAATCGAAGTATCGACGATGCAAATATAATAAATAAATAAACACCGAAATTTAAAGTGGTTGACCTAAAATAGAGCTAGTCCTCAGATATCATCAGAGAAACTTTCATTATTACTAAAAACATGGATACAAAGAGAATATAATCTAGATAAGTATATAGAATAGAAAACCAAAATAGTATTTACCTAACACAACAGATACCACTCAACTATTTTGATATTCCCCGAATATTTTGGAAATATTCCTAAATATTACACACTTTTGAAAACTTTATGGAACACGAATTCAATAAAAATAACTTTGTTCTTGAATCTCTTCTCTATATCTTTTTCTCTTCCTCTCTTGAAAACTCAATTGAGATCTTGAGATTACTAGATTTATTTGAGATAATCAATTGAGACTCAAATACTCTCAATTTATAGAAGTATGAAGAATATATTTTTTCCTAAATATCCTCTTAATGATTAGTCAAATATCCAACAAATATTGATCAAATCTGAATAAAGTTTTATTTATATTATTCATGTGACTCCCATATTATGTGGAGGGATCCACCCATCAATGAAATCAACAAATTAAATTATAATTAAATGACAGTAAATATTTAAGTAATTAATTAAGTATGCACGATAATCGCCTGAATCACTAATAGCCGCCGCAGCCAGTTTCCTCGCCGGTACTCGCAAACTTTTGATAATCTGTATATTATTTTAAAATAATAAGGAAATAATAATTATATTATATTAGAAATGAAATTAACTTACTGGGAAGTTGGGTGACGACATGGGCGACCCCACCAAAGAAGCAGGACCCACTGGAACGACGCATCATCTGGTAATAGCCGTTGAAGGCGTACGACGCGTGAGCCTCCAGCGTGTTTGGATCAAAACACGTGGTACCTTTTTCAATCGGACGGCAGTTAACTCCTCCTGCTCCGCATGCGAAATCCAACGCTTTTTGAAGCTTCTCTTTTCCGGCGTTCTCATTTGCCACGCACCACGTCTGACCTGGTACTCTCCCCGGCGACGGTCCTTGAACTTTGCTTTGGTTTACATTGAAAGATTCTGCTGTGAGAGGAATGTCTTAGACTTTCTGCTGGTCAGGGTAATAAAGACAGTAATTTCGCTCTGAAATCGGACCTGTCTTCTGGTTTTCGTTAAAAAGCGCGAAGAGGTAGACTTTTAAAGGTACGCTCGACCGGAGTGGGGTTCCACGTTTTGTGAGAACTCGTTGAACCAGGTTACCGTTGTAGGCAGCAGCGTTGCTTACACTTGCGCCGACCTCTTTGGCGTCCCCTTGTGAAGGCTAACCGGTCTCAGTAACCACGATGTTAACATCGTTAAAACCGATTGCAGCCATGGAAGCGTATACAGCGTCAAGCTGTGCGTCAAATAAGCTTCTATAAACCAAACCGTTGTTGGGGTCGGTGTTACCGGAGCTAGCACTACTTAGTAGTGCATAATCCAAGGAAATCGTGTCCGTGTTCGCCATATACGCGAAAAACGGGTAAGCATTCACCATCAAGTACGAGCCAGTCCGCCGGAGAAAACTAAGCATGGGCTTCAACACCGGCTCAATCAGCTCCGCTTTGAAAGTTCCAGAAGACGGTGGGTATGACGATTGTAGCGAACTCAGAGCAATTGGAGACGACACTATAATCGATGAAGCGACGCCAAACTTCACTAATGAACTGTAAACATTTTCCATCGCCGGCAGAAGGGACGACGTCATGTTTCCTGTGGCAACAAAAACTTCATTCCCAACAGCGATCGCATCGATCAGAGTATTGGGCTTGTAAGGCATAATATTAGTTTGGACCCAGTTGTCCGTGAACGAAGTATTCGCGGCAGCAACAGCCAGATGTTCGTTGGGTAAAGCTACGGTGAGCGAGATACCGGAGCCGGAAAATGCTGACAGCACAGCGGAGTCTGTATCGAAGATTTTTACACAAGTAATCCCTCCCTGCGACTTGAGAAGCTTCACTACTTGCTGCGGCGACGGCAAATTGTCGGCGATACGGCCGTAATTGATCCCCACAGAAGCAGAAGCAGAATCAGCACAAACCATAAAAAGGGGCGCAAAGAAGAAAAGGGAAACTACCTTTTTTAGCTCCATAACTAAAAAGTGGACGAATGTGCAGGAAGAAATGATTTTGAATATATAAAGAAGAAGAAACCATCAACTGATTAACTAAAATAGCGTACTGGGGGTTAGTGGGAGGGCCTAATTTGTAATTACATTCCTTAATTACCCACAAAAATTTATTTTGGTAAATTCCTTTTCTTTTGGAAAAATATGTGAAAATGATGTAATGAATATTTAATTAGTAATAAATTGGGTCGTGGGCACTGGGCAGGTGTCTGTTGCTACATCCCTATTCTACAACCTTAATTGGGTTGTTTCGACTGCGTCAAACCGCCAATCTCGTCCCTTGATACCCAGGGTCCAGATTTGGACACGTATATTAGAAGTACTATTGTAATTATCTTATTATATAGTCTTTAACTTGAATTATTATTTTGTAGAGTTCACATCAATTTAGNGTACCATGTGGTATACCGACCGTACCGATCATACCGATTCGGAACGAAAGAATACTCCGGACCGGTATGAAAACATTGGAAATTTGTTATTATTTTATGAATTCGATTAGAGCACGTTAAAAATTTGTTGATTAAAGATATTTCTAAATATATTATTATTTTAAAATATTTATTCGATCCTCCTATAATATTTTAAACCATTTCAATACTAATTGTGTTTCATTACATAAAATCAATGTTTTAAAAACATGTTTAGGCCGGTATACCGAACAAGTTCATTGGATCGGTATACCGAATATGTATCGGGTTTATCGGATATGTACCAGAATATTAAAATAAATTAAATTATAAATATTCATATTTTATTATTTCCTAAATCAAATAAATTAGATTCGATAAAATATTCATATTTTATAGGGTTTAGATTTTGTTTTTAGCTTTAGCTTGAGCTTTGGGCTTGATTCTTTCTTCTTATCCCACTCTCAACACCATGAAAGGAAATTGTGTAACAACCAAACTTGTTGTCTGTTGTAGATGGGAATTCAGAGTATATTGAAGCAAGCTTTCTACAAAAAAGGTACACGAGTTCCTGAATTTATACATATTTATAAAACAGCAGATATGACCGTTGAAAATATGACCATTGTGAACTTAATCGTTGTGGATCTTCTAATCTGGGCCGTGTATTACTTCTTGAGTGATCCAGTGGGCTTGGGGCTTTAACTATAATGTTGGACTTTCACTCCTTGGGAGCATTGGGCTTTAGAGTGGTGAGGACACTTTCACCGAGAGTCAAGGCTTGTGCCGTGTGCTTCTTCTTCCAGGGCATTCTTCACAGTTGAAGGTGAATTTCAGAGTTGTTTGCAGGAGCCATCAGATTGAGAAGAGTTATCTCGTCATGGTTTAACACACCCTCCCGATGAGATAAGTTGAACTCTCCTTCTTCGTCGTTGTGCGTTGATGGGTCTTTAGTTAGCCCTAATTGATTTCTGAATTTACAGAATTTCTTTGGGTATAGAAGCTTGGTTAGAATGTCCGCCGGTTGTAACTCTGAGGGCACATGCTCCAATTTTATAGCTCCATCATGAACATAATCTCTTAGGGCATGAAACTTGACTTTTATATGTTTGCACCTGCTGAATTGACTTGGGTTCTTTGCCATACAAATTGCTGATTTGTTGTCTATGTGCAGGGTAACTGGCTCTTCACATGGAATTTTCAGATCAGCAAATATTTTTTTTATCCAAATTGCGTGATTTGCAGCTGCTGCTCCAGCGACATATTCGGCCTCTGCAGAAGATTGAGCAACAGTGTCTTGTTTTTTGCTATTCCAGGCGAAGGCAGTACCTCCAATGGTAAACAGGTAGCCCGTAGTTGATTTGCTATCCGAAGTATCACCTGCATAGTCACTATCAACAAAACACTGAAGATAGATGTTAGTATGTTTTTTAAATAACAGTCCTAGATTCAAGGTGCCTTTTATGTATTTGAGTATCCTCATTGCAGCATCAAGGTGATTATGGTGAGGCTTGGTCATGAACCTTGATAAAAGGCTCACAGCAAAGGTTATATCCGGTCTTGTTGCACACAAGTACATTAGTGATCCTATGATACTTCGATAAGCCTTTTCCGCTGCCGAGTTTGATTGGTTGATAGGCTGTTGACTTTCTGCATTTGTCATTGATACAGGTTTTGCATCGGGGGAAATCGGTATTGATGCATTTTTTCCTCTTTCCAATTTGAATCTTTTGATCAAGTTTTTGGAGTATCTTGACTGTGATAGTAGAATGTAGTCGTTTGTCTGTTTGATTTCCATACCTAGGAAGTGACTCATGATTCCTTGGTCGGTCATTTCAAATGTGGCCATGAGCTTTTGTTTCTGCTCTTGCACTAGTGATTTGCTGCATCCAGTGATTAATATGTCATCTACATATAGAGATATGATAAGAATTCCATGTTCCATACTGTCCATTGTGTATAGTGTCGGATCATTTTTACTCCTTGTAAAACCTGATTCTTTAAAATATGAGTCTATTCTACTGTACCATTCTCTAGGAGCTTGTTTAAGTCCGTAGAGAGCTTTGTGTAATAATAGCACTTTGTTTTCTTCTCCTTCTTGAACAAATCCCGGAGGTTGATTAATATATATCTCTTCTTATAGGTTGCCATTGAGAAAGGCAGATTTTACATCCAGGTGATATATTGTCCAGTTATTGCAGGCTGAGATAGCTAGTAGTAGTTTGATAGTGTCCAGACGAGCTACTGGAGCAAAGGTTTCTGAATAGTCAATGCCTTCCCTTTGTGAGTAACCCTTAACCACTAATCTAGCTTTCAGTTTGTTTAATGATCCATTGGTGTTCAATTTGGTTCTAAATATCCACTTTACCCCAATGGATTTTCTTCCGACAGGTTTTTCTACAAGGCTCCATGTCTGATTTTTAGTTATCATCTCTAGTTCATCAATCATAGCTTTTTTTCACTCATGATGTTCCAAAGCATTTGTCAAGGAGGTTGGTTCTTTGATCATCAGACACTGATCGTATATCTCTGTTAGCAGTTTGAACTTTTGATTTAAATTTTCATCCCATTCGTTTTCTTATGAGCTAGATTTTTCTGAATATTGACTTGGATTTGTTTTGTTTTCTTCATCAGTCATGATTGGGTTGTCTTTTGGGGTGTCACATTCTGTTGGTGGGGGTATTTCCAGATATCTGCTTAAGACGGCGTTGTCCTCAGGTTCTGAATCAGATTGTAAGGTAATTTCAGTGGATTGTTCTTCACTTATGTCTTCTTGTTCATTTTCTTCAGTACTTGATTTTTTAGAATATTGACTTGAGTTGGTTTTGTTTTCTTCATCTGTTATACTCGGGTTGTCCGCTAGGATCCCACATTCTGTTGGAGATGGCATTTCTAATGACCTGCTTAGGGCTGCGTTATCCTCGGATTCTGAATCAGATTGTAAGGTATTTCCAATCGAGTGTTCTTTACTTAAGTCTTCTGTTTGAGCAGTTTCTTGAGCATTGTTTGGGTGTGCTGTTTTAGAACTCGGATTTTTTGAAATTGAATGTTCTTGTGTTGCACTGAGATTGGGAAACATATTTAACAGACCTTCGCTGTTTTCTATTGGTGCATTGCCCGGTTTTCCTATTTCATTGTTCCAATTCCAGCTCTTTGTTTCATCAAAAACAACATCTCTGCTGATAGTAATTTTACAAGTTGATAGATCCAGTATCCGGTATCCTTTTGAGACTTCACTGTACCCCATATGTATACCAATCTGCCCTTTTTCCTCTAGTTTTGTTCTTTTTTCTTTTGGTATGTGTACATAGCACACGCTTCCAAATATCTTGAGATGTTCAAGATTTGGAATTCTGTTATACCATAGTTCGAAAGGAGTTTTGTATAGCGCTGAACCTTGAGACGGTAGTCTGTTTTGAATGTATACACTGGTGTTCACGGCCTCTCCCCAGTACATAAGTGGCACATTTTTTTCTATCATCAAGCACCTTGTCATATCCATGATTGTTCTGTTTTTCCTTTCACTAACACCATTTTGTTGAGGGGTGTAGGGTGTTGTGAACTGATGTACGATTCCATTTTCTTCACATATTTGTTTCAGTTCTAGCGTAGTATATTCTCCACCATTATCTGTCCTTAATATTTGAATCTTTTCTCCACTTTGATTTTCAGCTTGAGCCTTGAATTTTTTGAAATAACTTGTTGTTTCATATTTCTGTGAGAGAAAATATACCCAACAGTACTTTGAATAATCGTCTATGAACAATAGATAATACTTGTTTCCAACTGGAGTAGCAACATTCATAGGTCCACATATATCACTGTGTACTAATTCAAGTCTCTTCGTTGTTGTCCAGGTTTTTGATCCGAATGGGAGTCTGCAGATTTTTCCTAGTTGGCATGTTTTGCATACTTCATGAACTGAGGATAAGTTCGGTAATCCTTCTGCCATTGAATTTTTCTCCAATTTGCTTAGTGAATCATAATTGTGATGTCCAAGTCTCTTGTGCCATATGTCTGTAGTTTCAGTTGCAGATAAGCATACACTTGAATTCTTTGCATTTATTTCGAGAGATTTGAAAGGAAAAACCCGATTTTCCATGGAAATGTTGAGTAGAGTTTTTCCATTTTCAGTAGCAATTTCGCATAGACTGTTATGGAACCTGATTTTGAGACCCTTTTCCATCAATTGTCCGACGCTTAATAGATTGTGAGAGGCCTGAGGAACAAAATAAGTTTCTTTTATGTCCAACAAGTGTTTTTCTGTTTCTAGTCTTATTGTGCCAATTCCATGTATCTTGATGAATGTCCCATCTGCTATTTCGATTCTTTTTCCAAATAAGGGTGCATATGATATGAATGCTGAGAATTCATTGGTTATATGATTGCTGCAACCACTGTCTAAAAACCAGGTGTCTTTTGTCTTTAAGCTAGTTGTAGTGGCTAATATTGTGTCTTGACGCATAGAGTAAATGTCAATTATTTCTTTCTCATTAGAATAGATTACACTGCAAAGAGCTTTATCATTTACATAATCAATCCTTTGTCCAGTTTGATTTCTGCCCATACTTTCTTTTCCAGGTTTCTTGAGACACACTCTTTCAATGTGTCCTTTCTCGTTGCAGTAGGAACAAAGTTTATCCGGGTGCCAGAAACAGTTTGCCTCTTCATGGTTCTTTTGCTTGCTGTGGGGACATGGAGGATATGGACCTATTTTTTCAGCTCTTCCCTTTCCTTTACTTTCGTAGTGATCTGTTTTGAAAGCCCCTTCACGTCTCTCTTTTGCATCGCAGGATTTTTTTCTGAGTTCAAGTCCGTGAAGAGTGTCGATTAGTTGATCCACAGTCATGCTCTTGAGAAGGCATTCTACAGCCATAACAGAACTGTTGTAAGAGCTTGGTAAGGCAGCTAAAATCTTCTCTTTTAGTCTTCTTTCATCCACAGTTTCCCCCAGTTTTTTTAGTTGCTTGACTGTCTCAGTTAGTGATTCTGCCAGTGTCATTATGGAGTCCCCTGGTTTCAATTCTAGGCTGTCCAACCGTCTCCATTGGAAGTTTATCTGTTTTTCAAGTTTGTCGGGGGTAATAGAGTAGGCATTTTCAAGTGCTTTCCAGGCTTCTATGGGAGTAGTGCATCCAATGATTAGATCCCACGCATCATCTATAACTGTTGAAGATAACGCAGTTAAGGCTTTTGCTTCCAATTTTTTTCTTCCAGTTTCTAATAGTGCTAGAGCTGATTTTTCAATTTCTGTTTCCGGAACAGGAGGTTTGGGGGTTTCTTCAAAAGCTTCCCAAAGTTCTGCTGATATAAGATGAAGTTGTATTTTCCTGGCCCAGCCTTGGTAATCGCCTTTTCCATTGAATGTTGGTGGAGGTATGAATCCAGACATTTCTTTTCATGAAAGGTTAGATATGCAGTATAGCTTAATAGAGTTTTTGTATATGGATACCTTGTGAGTAGTGATGTGGTTTAGATTTTGTTTTTAGCTTTAGCTTGAGCTTTGGGCTTGATTCTTTCTTCTTATCCCACTCTCAACACCATGAAAGGAAATTGTGTAACAACCAAACTTGTTGTCTGTTGTAGATGGGAATTCAGAGTATATTGAAGCAAGCTTTCTACAAAAAAGGTACACGAGTTCCTGAATTTATACATATTTATAGAACAGCAGATATGACCGTTGAAAATATGACCGTTGTGAACTTAATCGTTGTGGATCTTCTAATCTGGGCCGTGTATTACTTCTTGAGTGATCCAGTGGGCTTGGGGCTTTAACTATAATGTTGGACTTTCACTCCTTGGGAGCATTGGGCTTTAGAGTGGTGAGGACACTTTCACCGAGAGTCAAGGCTTGTGCCGTGTGCTTCTTCTTCCAGGGCATTCTTCACAGTTGAAGGTGAATTTCAGAGTTGTTTGCAGGAGCCATCAGATTGAGAAGAGNTATATATATATATATATATTTGTACATATTTTTGTATTTAATCTAATTTAATTAGGTATTTTAGTTAAATATTTGGCCAGAAAATTGATTAATAATAGTAAAATACTTTATATCTTACGTAAAAATGACAATAATTATTTTTAAAATTGTTTTTTGTTGACCGATTAATAAATAGTTGATGAAGAAAAATCTATGAAATAAAAATAAAATATTAAAATAAAATCTACATTCCCAATATTTGCCCATTATATAAAAATCATGTATTTTAAGTTCGCATATATGGCAAACTAATTGGGTGAAATTATGTAATAAAAGCTCTCAATTTGAATTAAAATGTGGATGTTAACATCTCAAGTTACGAAATCATTTAGAAATAACCGTCTAAGGGTTCCATTAAAGTTAATACAACACTCAAAGCTTTCTAAATGATGACATTTGAATTTCGAGAATTATACATTTAAGTTATTTTATGCACAATTCTCGAACTTCAATTATCGATATTGTATAATTATTCGAACTAAATCTGGATAATTTATGAACTTGGAGTGTTAATTTATTAGGCTCAATTAACAAAATATTGATTGTTTAATTAATGAAAAACCAATAGTTACACTATCGGCGAAAAAAAAACAGTATAAATAACTTGATATCCTATTTCTATAATTTCTTATGGTGGTAAAAAACGTATAGATAACTTGAAATGTTATTTATATAATTTCGTAAGTTTAAGTATATTGCATTTATACAAATTGTAAGTGTAGGCTATTTATGTCATTTTTCTTATAAAATAATAATAAATTATTGGGAGGAGGGAAATATAGGTTTTTCAGAAGAAATACATGTGACATACGGATGGGCAAAAAAATGTTAAATATAATATTGACCAATACTTTACTACGAAAACATCGTTGCAAAATCAATTTTCCAAACAAAACAATGGGTACGTTTGGAACATCGTTTAACATATAGCGGTGAGGTGAGATGATTATACTATGCTGTGAGGTGAACTGATCGTGATTTTAAAAAACTGTTTTGAAACAGCGGTGCAATGATTGTGATTTCATAAAATGACTATTTTGTCCTTATTTTTAATTAAAGTGTATTACTTACAAATTACATTTTATATTGATTATGATAAACTCATTATTTAAGAAATTACTAGAATACAATAAGTTATTGATCAAA
>RWGZ01001427.1:0-10737 GCA_009725065.1 Utricularia reniformis
TGTATTGATCTCTCTGATCGAATATACTCGTCGATCAGATCATTCGACTATCACCCGACCTCAATCCCTATCATTTTCTTCATTTTTCTTATGTATAATAAAGTAACATTAAGTGAAAGTTATTGTAAGTACTAATATTATTACCACTATCCGTATCAGGGATGACAACGGGGCATATATGAGGCGGTTACACCACTAATCGTTACATGTCCCGTTTAACCTACCACATACCCGTTTCCTGCACCGCCCTGCCATATCCCCTTCATACCCGTCCACTACCAATAACGGGTAACCAAAGCCAATGGTTACCCGTTAAGTTAGTAGTTAACTATTGGTTTATAATTTTTTTTAATTTATTAATCTAAAAAATCAATATCATAATAATTAAATATACTTCATTCAAAACACAAATATTTTAGAATAAAAAATCTTTAGTATTTTTAACGAGACAAATAAAAAATATCAATATCAAATTTAAAAAGTTTTACATGTCAAAATTTATATAATCGAAAAAATTATAGATTTTTTTAAATATTAATATATAATAAAAATAATAAATTAACCCTATCAAACTTGATAAAATACGAGTTTAGCAAACAACATGTATATCCGTAATGAAAATTATAAAATATTCAATGATTTCATTTGAAAATGCAAAATTAAAACTAATATTTTTATTTTAATTAATTTTTCAAGTATATATAATCAAATATAAACAGGTAATTAATTTTGTATGCGAGTAGTGAGGTGGATATATGTAAAATTAATACCCGTTCCGTTTAAGGTGGATAAGTAATTTTATAATCTATCGTAAATCCATAACCGTTTAACTATTCAAATACGTTCTAAACGGAGCAATTATCCGATGGGTAGTGGGACGGATAACACAAATTGTCATCCCTAATCCATATCGAATTATATTAGGTTATAANTCCCGAGGACGTAAGCCCACACATTGTGGGCCCAACCTCGTATATCGCTCGTGTCCCCACAACAACCTAATTTCGAATTAATTATAAATTGACTGATCTAAAAATAAATACCCAAAATATTTTTAGACTAGATCACCGTCCACTACCAATAACGGGTAACCAAAGCCAATGGTTACCCGTTAAGTTAGCAGTTAACTATTGGTTTATAATTTTTTTAATTTATTAATCTAAAAAATGAATATCATAATAATTAAATATACTTAATTCAAAACACAAATATTTTAGAATAAAAAAATTTTAATATTTTTAACGAAACAAATAAAAATATCAATATCAAATTTAAAAAGTTTTACATGTCAAAATTTATATAATCGACAAAATTATAGATTTTTTTAAATATTAATATATAATAAAAATAATAAATTAACCCTATCAAACTTGATAAAATACGAGTTTAGCAAACAACATGTATATCCGTAATGAAAATTATAAAATATTCAATGATTTCATTTGAAAATGCAAAATTAAAACTAATATTTTTATTTTAATTAATTTTTCAAGTATATATAATCAAATATAAACAGGTAATTAATTTTGTATGCGAGTAGTGAGGTGGATATATGTAAAACTAATACCCATTCCGTTTAAGGTGGGTAAGTAATTTTATAATCCATCGCAAATCCATAACCGTTTAACTATTCAAATACGTTCTAAACGGAGCAATTATCCGATGGGTAGCGGGACGGATAACACAAATTGTCATCCCTAATCCATATCGAATTATATTAGGTTATAATATCATAAAATAAATAAAAATTATATAAAAATAAAACGTGTTTAATGACTAAGAGTATAAGACACGTATGCATTGCAGGAAAATGACAATTTAATTATATTATAAAAATATTATAATTTAATTTTAATTACAAAAATGCTAAATAAAATATGAATTATTATCAATGTTTTAAAAACCGATAACAGCCGGTATACAGGACAAGCTCATTGAATCGATATACCGGATATGTATCGGGTATCCCGGATATTTACCGGAATATTAAAATAAATTAAATTATAAATATTCATATTTTATTTTTTTAAACAAAACCCGACCCAAAAAACCCGTACCGACCAAAGCCGGTACGCCCGAAATTTCCGGTATATCATATCGATATACCATAAATTTAAAACATTGATTATTATATAACAAACACGAATAAAATGAGACGGAATGGAGGTTGTTCCAATTTCCCAAGTCCATTTTTGCTTTTCCTTATTATTTTTTATATTGCAATATTTAATGAAAGTAAATATTATATTTAAATTTTGATATTTAATATTTTACTTTCACCTGTGGTTTTCGATTTTTATTTTAAATTTAAAATATTTTTTTAACTTAAACTCTATAAATTAAAATGAAAAAAAATCAAAGCACTGATTGGTTGTTGGATATATATACTTCCCCTTTTTTGGAAGTGTGACCAACGATTAAATATGTTTCACTTTCACAATATTGTTTAAGATATTTTCTTGAAAATATCTAACAATATATTACAAGATATTTAACATCTTACACTATAAATTAAGGTTTAGCATATTGTCCTTACCACTACAAAGCAAACATCAATGGCTTATTTTCATCTCTTCATCGCCTTCACAATAATATCCATCGTTTCGGGGCGAACATTCATACCCGAAAACACCGGATTCATTAAAACATCATGTTCTGCAACGGCATACCCTCAACTTTGCTTCACCTATCTTGCGAGTCATGCCGATGCTATTCAACAGGATCGTAAGCTTCTCGCCGAAACCGCCTTACCAATAAGCCACAACTTGGCAATCTTAACGTCCCAACAAATGGGAACGATCCAACATACCGGGGGCATGGCACAACGTGAAGTTAGTGCGATGAAGGATTGTATCGAGATTTTGGGTGATGCGGTGGACGAGATGAAGAAATCGATTGTTGAGATGAATCAAATGCAAAGTTCTAAATCGAGTTTCGGGATGATGATGAACGATATTCAAACGTGGGTCAGTGCTGCACTTACTGACGAAGATACGTGTCTTGATGGGTTCGACCTCGAGGTAATGAACGAAGCAACGAAGACGATGGCGAGAGGGAAAATTCTTAATTTGGCTCATGTTACTAGCAATGCTTTGGGTCTAATCAACAAGTATGGTGAGCTTCGTGGCTAAATTCACCATATGCTATAGATAAATTTAATGTACTATATGTATAATTGGTGTATCTGTTTAATTAGTCTATTTTATTTGAAAAGTATTATTTCAATCATATATTTTCATCCATTACTCACATTGAAAATAAACCACGGTAAAGACAGAAGAAATATTCGTCGAAGGCAATATAACGTCATGATCTTACAAAGGGAATAAGCAACCAAACACAAAAGACTAAAAGGCAAAATGCTAAGGGGTTGGGAAGATAACAAATGCCCGGAATAATCAAAGGCTAGCGATCCCGAGCCATTTCTTCATTCATATTTTCTCATATTTATATACTTTATTGGAGTAGAATTGTATTGCTTGCCGTCGTTGAATGTCGTAAAAGTCGTTAAAATTTACGCTTATTTATCTAAAATGTAGAAATTAAGGAGTCAATGGGCCGGAAAAGTGTTGATGTAGCATAGTTCATAAGAGAAGTGAATTACATTACAAATGATTGGATCAAACCAATTACTTGTGATTCAACTCATCTTATAAACTATGATTTTTGTATTTCCACAACCGATGTGGGATATATTTCAACACTCCCCTCAAGTCGAACTGGTCTTGGTCCAGTTCAGATTTGCTTCAGTATACTCGATAGTGCTCGAATCATAGGTCGATCTATTTTTTTTCGCCTAAGCTCGATGCGCTTTTTCTACTATAGTTTTTTTTTCTTCTAAACCGGTACCGATCAACCAAAAACCCACCCTACAGCTCCGATACCATGTAGAAATTCAGGATTCAATGGACTGGGAGAGTGTCGGTGTAACCAAATCCATAAGAGAAGTGAATCACATTGAAAATGCTTGGGGAAATCTAATTACCCATGATATCACTCATCTTATAAACTATAATTTTTTCTATTTCGACATCCGATGAGGAACAATGTTTCAACACTGCCCCTTAAGTCGAACTGACTTTGATCCGGTTCAGACTTGCTTTAATATGTTCGGTAGTTCTCGAATCATAGGCCGATCTATTTTTGTTGCCTAAGTCTGATGCGCTTTTCTACCAGAGTTTTTTTTGTCTAAACCGATATGGACCAGCCCGAAATCCACCATAGGTCTCCGATACCATATAGAAATTCAGGATTTAATGGGTTGGAAGAGTATCGATGTAGGCTAGTTAGTTCATAAGATAAGTGAATCACATTAAAAAGACTTGGACAAAATCAATTACTTTTGATATCATTCATATTATAAACCAGAAGTTTTCTATTTACACATAAAAAGTGGGACAATGTTTCAACAATCCCCTCAAGTCCAACTTACCTTGGTTCGGTTCAAACTTACTTCAATATGTTCGGTAGTGCTCGAATCAATGCCGATCTATTTTTGTCGCCTAAGTCTGATGAGTTCGATGCACTTTTCTACCAGAGTTTTTTTCTTTCATCTAAACCGGTACGGACCAGACCGAAACCCACACTACAGCTCCAATACCATGTAGAAATTCAAGATTCAATGGACGGAGAGTATAACTCAGTTTATAAGAGAAGTTAATCACATTGAAATGATTTGGACCAAACCAATTACTTGTGATTTAACTTATCTTATAAACTATGATTTTTGTATTTCTACAACCGATATGAGATATATTTCAACATAAAATGGATTAAAGTCGCTCTATATCCTTTGAGAATCTATGATAGGAATTGTACGTTGTATTCCTATCATAGATTATCCGGTCCAAGGCTCGAATGATGTCCTAGCATGCGTCACATCTGACACGTTCCGGGTCTTCTGGTATGATTTGATCTATACCTTATGCTCTGCAAACTTGATTCAATCTCTCGTTGGTACCGCTTTGTTCCTTCGAATCCTTCGCAGGTTTCACCTGAAGTGACCTTCATGAGTATGGATAGAACCAGTTTACTGGAACTTATATATACTCACCATTGCCCCATTCAAATACCAATATTAGTATTAACTATTAAATGATATTAGATAATATTATCATAAAATATATAACAAAAACGTGTTTAATGATGAAGACACGTATGCATTCAAGAAAAATGACAATTTAATTATATTTTTAAAAGTAATATTATTTAATTTTATTCACAATAATGCTAAATAAAATATTCGTTATGACTACTAATTATATATAAACTAATAAAAAGAATGGAGGTTGATGATACTCAGTCCATGTTTGCTTTTCCTTATACTTTTTTATATTGTAATATTTTGTAAAAAATATATATTATCTTTTAATTTTGATATTAAAATTTTATTTAACCCGTCGTATTCAGTTTTCATTTTAATTATGGTGAACAAAAATTTTGGAATACCGAATACCATACCGAAATTTTGTTATTTCGGTATTAGACATTTGGTATTCGGTATTTGATATTCGGTTTGATATTTATTTTTACGAATTTATTAAATTTGTTTTGGTATTCGGTAAAAAGAATAAAAATTCGGTATATACCAAATTAACAAATTAACTTATATAATATTTATATATTATAAAATTTTTAATTAAGTCATGATTCCTTACATTATTAATATCAAAGTTTGATATCTACATACTTATCAAAATAACTCATAATATTATTATGTCAATCTACACAATTTCTTTTGAATTTGCTATTGAAATATAAACTTGAAGAATTGAAGAGTGTTTATTATATTAATACAATAATGTGATCAAAGAATTAATCATTGTCTTTTTAAAAAAAATTTCTATGTATTTGATTTTAGACATGTATGAGATATTCTTGATTATTTTTTTAGGTGATTTAACTTTGGTATTTTAATACCAATAACGAAATGTCCATGATAAAATTGATCACATTATCTCTCTTGAGTCTCTCAACCAAAACCTTTAGATTTCAGTATTTTGGTACAAAAAAATATTGGACTGTAATCGATATTCAATTTTATTGATAATTTGGTATTCAATATTTCAATATTTAGTTAATGCTCGCCTCTAATTTTAATTTTAAAGATAAATATATTTTTTAACTTAAACTCTTTAAATTAAAATGAAAAAATATCAAAGCACTGATTGGTTGTTGGATATATATACTTCCCCTTTTTTGTAAGTGGGACCAATAATTAGATATCTTTCACTTTCACAACATTGTTTAAGATATTCTCTTGAAAATATCTAACAATTTATTACCTGATAATTAACATCTTACACTATAAATTAAGGTTAAGCATATTGTCCTTACCACTACAAAGCAATCATCAATGGCTTATTTTCATCTCTTCATCGCCTTCACAATAATCTCCATCGTTTTGGGGCGAACATTCATACCCGAAAACACCGGATTCATTAAAACATCATGTTCTGCAACGGCATACCCTCAACTTTGCTTCACTTATCTTGCGAGTCATGCCGATGCTATTCAACAGGATCGTAAGCTTCTCGCCGAAACCGCCTTAACAATAAGCCACAACTTGGCAATCTTAACGTCCCAACAAATGGGAACGATCCAACATACCGGAGGCATGGCACAACGTGAAGTTAGTGCGATGAAGGATTGTATCGAGATTTTGGGTGATGCGGTGGATGAGATGAAGAAATCGATGGTTGAGATGAATCAAATGCAAAGTTCTAAATCGAGTTTCGGGATGATGATGAACGATATTCAAACGTGGGTCAGTGCTGCACTTACTGACGAAGATACGTGTCTTGATGGGTTCGACCTCGAGGTAATGAACGAAGCTACGAAGACGATGGCGAGAGGGAAAATTCTTAATTTGGCTCATGTTACTAGCAATGCTTTGGGTCTAATCAACAAGTATGGTGAGCTTCGTGGCTAAATTCACCATATGCTATAGACAAATTTAATGTACTATATGTATAATTGATGTATCTGTTTAATTAGTCTATTTTATTTGAAAAGTATTATTTCAGTCATATATTTTCATCCATTACTTACATTGAAAATAAACCACGGTAAAGACAGAAGAAATATTCGTCGAAGGCAATATAACGTCATGATCTTACAAAGGGAATAAGCAACCAAACACAAAAGACTAAAAGGCAAAATGCTAAGGGGTTGGGAAGATAAAAGGCTAGCGATCCCGAGCCATTTCTTCATTCATATTTTCTCATATTTATATACTTTATTGGAGTAGAATTGTATTGCTTGCCGTCGTTGAATGTCGTAAAAGTCGTTAAAATTTACGCTTATTTATCTAAAATGTAGAAATTAAGGAGTCAATGGGCCGGAAAAATGTTGGTGTAGCACAGTTCATAAGAGAAGTGAATTACATTACAAATGATTGGATCAAACCAATTACTTGTGATTCAACTCATCTTATAAACTATGATTTTTGTATTTCCACAACCGATGTGGGATATATTTCAACACTCCCCCTCAAGTCGAACTGGTCTTGGTCCAGTTCAGACTTACTTTAGTATACTCGATAGTGCTCGAATCATAGGTCGATCTATTTGTTTTCGCCTAAGCTCGATGCGCTTTTTCTACTATAGTTTTTTTTCTTCTAAACCGGTACCGATCAACCAAAAACCCACCCTACAGCTCCGATACCATGTAGAAATTCAGGATTCAATGGACCGGGAGAGTGTCGGTGTAACCAAATCCATAAGAGAAGTGAATCACATTGAAAATGCTTGGGGAAATCTAATTACCCATGATATCACTCATCTTATAAACTATAATTTTTTCTATTTCCACATCCGATGAGGAACAATGTTTCAACACTGCCCCTTAAGTCGAACTGACTTTGATCCGGTTCAGACTTGCTTTAATATGTTCGGTAGTGCTCGAATCATAAGCCGATCTATTTTTGTTGCCTAAGTCTGATGCGCTTTTCTACCAGAGTTTTTTTTGTCTAAACCGATATGGACCAGCCCGAAATCCACCATAGGTCTCCGATACCATATAGAAATTCAGGATTTAATGGGTTGGAAGAGTATCGATGTAGGCTAGTTCATAAGATAAGTGAATCACATTAAAAAGACTTGGACAAAACCAATTACTTGTGATATCATTCACATTATAAACGAGAACTTTTCTATTTACACATAAAAAGTGGGACAATGTTTCAACAATCCCCCTCAAGTCGAACTTACCTTGGTTCGGTTCAAACTTACTTCAATATGTTCGGTAGTGCTCGAATCAATGCCGGTCTATTTTTGTCGCGTAAGTCTGATGAGTTCGATGCACTTTTCTACCAGAGTTTTTTTCTTTCGTCTAAACCGGTACGGACCAGACCGAAACCCACACTATAGCTCCAATACCATGTAGAAATTCAAGATTCAATGGATGGAGAGTGTAACTCAGTTTATAAGAGAAGTTAATCACATTGAAATGATTTGGATCAAACCAATTACTTGTGATTTAACTTATCTTATAAACTATGATTTTTGTATTTCTACAACCGATATGAGATATATTTCAACATAAAAGGGATTAAAGTCGCTCTATATCCTTTGAGAATCCATGATAGGAATTGTACATTGTATTCCTATCATAGATTATCCGGTCCAAGGCTCGAATGATGTCCTAGCATGCGTCACATCTGACACGTTCCGGGTCTTCTGGTATGATTTGATCTATACCTTATGCTCTGCAAACTTGATTCAATCTCTCGTTGGTACCGCTTTGTTCCTTCGAATCCTTCGCATGTTTCACCTGAACTGACCTTCATGAGTATGGATAGAACCAGTTTACTGGAACTTATATATACTCACCATTGCCCCATTCAAATACCAATATTAGTATTAACTATTAAATGATATTAGATTATATTATCATAAAATATATAACAAAAACGTGTTTAATGATGAAGACACGTATGCATTCAAGAAAAATGACAATTTAATTATATTTTTAAAAGTAATATTATTTAATTTTAATCACAATAATGCTAAATAAAATATTCGTTATGACTACTAATTATATATAAACTAATAAATTGAATGGAGGTTGATGATACTCACTCCATGTTTGCTTGTTCCTTTTTTTTTGGGAATTCGTTTTGTTACACAGAGATTGATTTGCCAAATTTTGGAAAAATATTGAGAATCGTTTTGCCATAACAAAACTACAAATGTCAAATTTAAATTTCCGGACCGAATTTCCAAAAATTATAAACTTTGCGGATCAAATACATTATTTTCGAACATGTATATTTCGAGCGTAATTCGAATTAAAAGAGACATTAAAGTTTGTATGGATTTTAGTTCATTACACCCCTAATCATGATGACCTTGCTAAGATTTGAGCGAAGTGTGCTATAAAAAACTGATTTTTATTATGCGTAATTCAAACAAAAAGAGAGAGAAATTGGCAACGGTACATTTTCAAATTTCAAGGTAATTCTCAAACTTTTCGAACGTTTGTAAAAAATTGTGGTATCTTTGCAATTAACGGCTACTTCCAGGGGTTAATATGTAAATTGTGTGAGCAACTTTGAATAATTATATCGTTGGAGCGCATTCACTTTCTCTTTCACAATTCCTTTGTTCTCTGGTCTGGTCTCCAAAGCCCAGACCCCCCCTACGCTCCCTTTTCTAATATCCTTCATTCCTTCTTGTCTGGTCGCATTATTGTTCTTCACGGTGATTTTATTTCCCCACTGCATTTGAGGAAGTAAAAGTATGCAACATGATCGGCGATTGTGTTTTTATACTGTTAATTCCGATGTATGTAGATCAGCTTTTGCTTTGGGGAGGGTTTTGATAATGTAACTTCTTGTAAGGTTGTTTATGTTCTACACAACTCTTCTAATTGCTGTCTTTTCTTTTCTATTGCACTTAATGATCTTCATCGTTCCTGCGTTAGGGATTCCAGGCGGAAGAGGAATGTGAACTACTGGAGTGAGTTTCAATGAACCAGTAAATGATAGAATTGGAGAAATTTTGTTATATCATTTCTCACAGTTTTTGCAGTACAAGTATAGCCCTATATATATACAATCAGGCCTGTAAATCATCCCTTGCTTTATTGTTTGTTGTTTTCTTCGGTAGTTCAATATATTCCGTTAAAAACGGAACGGGAATTTCTTTGTCTTGAACGTCCAGGCTTGGGTTCCTTTTTAAACGGGATGAGGTTTTGGGTTCTTGTATTGCTGAGGCAATTTATGAGTTTTCAAGGATTTAGTATTTTATGAGTTTCATTTGGAAATCTGTGCGCATTCTTATGGAATATTGTATGTTGCAGTGGGCATACTTTGGATTGCATCTTTGACAGTGAAAATCGCTCCAATTCTTCGAGTTGCGAATGAAGTTGAGCCCAGCAACCCTCAGGTTACCTACATGTGTAAGTCTTTAGCGGGTTTGTTCTTTTGGATGGATTTGGTGCTGATTCATATCCATTCTTTCATAAATCTTAAGGATTGTTCACATCAGTCTCCAGGTTGTTACTATCAATGACAATTCATATTGACTTCAGAATGAAGTATATGGTGCATGATTCCTGTTACTATTTTGAACATTTCATTGATTGAATGCTGATGCATAAACCAAGTTGTTTAGTATTTATGATTTTCTGTGTTTAGCAGAAACCCTGAAATATATTCTCTGTATTTTATAAATTCAATCATTTTACTTATTCTCATTTTACTTTGCAGTAATACTATGTATTCAATCTTACAGG
>RWGZ01001427.1:13323-36978 GCA_009725065.1 Utricularia reniformis
ATAAAGGTATGGTATGTTTTTTGATAAATTTTAAAATGACTGAATGATAATGACCTCAGTCTTAAACTTGAGATTTTTATGTCTTTTTGTTATGTTTTAATCTGAATTATAAACTACATCGGTGTATGAATATATGTTATGCTTTCAGGTTTGTTTGTTCCATAGGATGATTAGAAGTCCTTTATCAGCAATCTCAGAAACGAAATGATTCATTACATTATAATCATTTCACCGAGTTCTTACAAACATTCGTCTTTCTAGCATGCTCGTCGGAAATGGTGAACATTATATGATGAAGACATTGAAGACCCTCTGTATTTTCATAGCCAGTATCAAATACAATTCTTTGATCACATCATTCAATGGAGTTTTATGCTCAACTTGTGCTTTTTATTGCTAGCCTAGCATGCGTTCTCATGGCAAAAAGACGACGATACCATTGAAGATTTTTTTCTGAGTTATGATGAAACCAGTGAGCCCAAAGATACTGCACAACTGTAGAAAACCAAGAAAGTGATGCAAGGAAGAAGAATAATATGAAAATCGAAACTAGGCTAATTTTGTGCTTTCTTTTCTTTTCTTTCTACAGGTCTACCATGACTATGATGATTATTATGCACCGGAACATCAAACCAAGATTGAGGCACGTTTATTTGGGATGACCTAAATGTAAGCTCTATTTACCCAATCACCAAAAATCCATTTCCAGTGGCAAGGTAAGTTTAAGTTAAGAGGTATCCTCCTACTCGATCCATTTCATAATATCAATGTTTTCATACCGCGTTCGGTAAGTAAAATTTTGGTAGTGTCGGTATTTTTGTTGATACCACCCGGTACCGTGTATTAGGTTCGCCTTTCAGATTTTTTCGGGTCCGAACCTTCAAAACTAATTAAATATTATTTAAATAAAATAAAATAAAAATACGGGTATACCAGTCGTACAGCTCATACCGGTTCGGACCGGTATGTAATTTCGGACCAAAATGAAATCATTACCGAATATATGTGATTTTTTGCTTTTCTTTGTATTTCTTATGCTTAAATGCGGCAAGATGCATGTTCCTATTGGTAGATCAAATCCATAGTCGTGGTGATTAAGTTAAGGCATAGGCAAGATTGTTATAGCCGCGGTAAAATCTTATTTAATGTTTTTATATCAATCGGTATACAACGGTTTGATGAAACCTGATGGTATCGGATGTCCAGATTATAACCCACGTTTTCCAGGTCGATTTGGAAAAATAACTTTTTTTTGAAATTTTTTTATTTTAAAATATTTTTTTCTTAACTATCGATATACCGCCTGTACTGGTCCAGATCAAGACGGTACCCCAAACTGGTATGAAAATATTGTCATATACTGGTCAGTAACCGATTCAATTTATTATATGTTTAAAAATTTTAAGTAATATTTTTTTAGAAAACCCAAATACGGCATTCAAACCTATTAGCAAATGGTTGATATATCTCGTTTTTATATGATAAGAAACTCGATATTTAAGGGGTGCAAATTTCAATCACCCCATAATATGAAGTTTCCAAATTTCTATAATCTCAAACTATAGTTTTAAAATGATTTGAATTTTTAAAAATAATATTTAATTGGTATATTCATAGATTAATATATTTATCTTGATTAATGTCTGAATTTTTATTTTATATAATTTTTTTATCATAATGTTGAAAGTGATCACCCGAAGAAGATATAATAGAGTAACTATTTACTTTACTCTTTTTATTAATATTTTTTTATAGATTAAAATATGAAAAGTATAAATATTAGATTAAATATTGTATCTGGATTTGAACTTTATATTGTTGATTATATTATATTTCTATTTTTATTTTTATATTAACACTTTGGAATTTTTTCATAAAAGTGACTCTTCCAAGTTTGTTGATTCATTCTTCTGCATATCTGAATGGATGCCCCTAAATCAATGTTTTCATATCGTTCTTAAATTTTGTATCGGTCCGAACCGGTATGAGTGTATACTGGTATACTGGATGATATCAAATTGATTTTATTTTATTTTTTCAAAAAATATTTAATTAGTTTTTTTAGGGGCGAATCCAAAGTAAATGGAAAACAATCCGAATATTTGGTATCGGGCGGTATCTTATTGATTTTAGATCTTACTTTGATAATAATTTTTTTATTATATCTGATGTTTATAATTTGATAATTACTAAATATTTTATCAATAATTATGATTATTTTAATTGATAAAAAAATATAAATTATATAGCTAGAATAATTATTATAATTAAAAAATTTATGAATTCTTAACATTTTATTCACAAAAACTAAACATTTTTTGTTAATAAATTTATTATTTTATTTATATTTAATAAAATATATTATTATTACAATTATAACAAAATTCTAATTTATAATGTTTCACCTTATCTTTATAATATTTTATTCAATTATGTGTATTATAATCATTTTCTCTTATTATTTTACAAATTTTCAATTTTTAATTTAAAAAATTCAATCTTTTGAGCATATCAATTTGAATTCAATATTAACTTCAAAAAAAAATCTGAACATATCATATTCAAACAAATATAAGTATTCATATAAATATTTGAAAAATGTTCAAATATTATTGTTTAAATATATGAACAATTACACATAATGTTTGAATAAAATTATTAAGAAATATGAAAATAGAGAACTCAACTCGTTAAAGTCGAATAATATCCTTATGTATACATCCAATTCACCATGCACAGAATGCATTATAATTTTTTTAAATCGATTGGATTTGTGAATCGAAAATATATTATATTAGTTGAATTAGATTGTCAGGTCAATTCAGATCTATTTATAAAAATAAAATATGTAGTGTTAATATATCATTTAATAATACATGTTAATTTAATTGCAAATGTGCTAAAATTAACTTTTTCCTCAATGAACATTGACCAAAATTGAAGTATCTTTGGTAAAAATGTATGTCCAATTATAATTGGTCGAATCGGACTTTATCGATTTTTAGCATTCCAAGATCAAGTCGATTTTTTGCCAATGTGACCCGGTTTTCAGATGAGATGATTTTTAGAGTCGATCATATCAATATTAAAACGATTCACGCGCAATCAATTTCAAAATTAATTGAGTGCATCCTGGCCGTTGAATTGCTCGGATTTGAGCAAATGGTTATTTCAAACAACATTGGCCACGGTAATTTTTCAAATTAATTTCAAAAGTAAAACAAACTTAACGAACGTTGTAAAAAATTGTGGTATTTTTGCAATTAACGGCTAGTTCAAGGGGTAATATGGAAATTGTGTGAGCAACATTGAATAATTATAACGTTGGAGCGCATTCTCTTCCTCATTCACAATTTCCTTTGTTCTCTGGCCTCCAAAGCCCAGACCCCTTCGCTCCCTTCCTTTTCCTTCTCTAATATCCTTCATTCCTTCTTGTCCGGTCACATTATCGTTCTTCACGGTGATTTTATTTCCCCACTGCATTTGAGGAAGTAAAAGTATACAACAAGTTCGGCGATTGTGTTTTTATACTGTTATTCTGATGTAGTTAGATCAGCTTTTGCTTTGGGGAGGGTTTTGATAATGTAACTTCTTGTAAGGTTGTTTATGTTCTACACAACTCTTCTACTTGCTGTTTTTTCTTTTCTATTGCACTTAATGATCTTCAGCGTTCCTGCGTGAGGGATTCTAGGCGGTGAAGGAATTTTGTTATATCATTTCTCACAGTTTTTGCAGTACAAGTATAGCCCTATATATATACAATCAGGCCTGTAAATCATTCCTTGCTTTATTGTGTGTTGGTAGTGCAATATTTTCCGTTTCGGGAACGGAAATTCCTTGTATTGAACGTCCAGGCGTGGGTTCCTTTTTAAATGGGATGAAGTTTCGGTTTCTTGTATTGCTGAGGCAATTTATGCATGTGCGCTCGCGTGTATCTTATGGAATATTGTATGTTGTAGTATTATAGGCCTTCGGATACCTATAGTTATTTACTTGTCGTGCATGCTATTTTGATTTTCAAAATTTGGGTTGTTTCTGCGGGATAATCATTATACTTTGTGTTATTGTTGATGTTTAAGCGAATTTAATTTTTCATTGGCATGCAGGGATACCTTGTCAGGAAAATGATCCCACCTTAATGGGAAGAGTGAAAAAGAGCGATGCGCATGAAATACAAAGTTTCTATCAACATTATTACAAGAAGTATATNCTCAGCTTCAGCGGCGACTCACACGCACTCAGACAGTGGGGCATACTGGGGATTCCATCTTTGACAGTGAAGTAGTTCCTTCTTCTTTGGTAGAAATTGCCCCTATTCTTCGAGTTGCCAATGAAGTTGAGCCCAGCAACCCTCGGGTTGCCTACCTGTGTAAGTCTTTAGTGGGTTCGTTCTTTTGGATGGATTGGGTGCTGATGCATATCCATTCTTTCATAAATGTTAAGGATTGTTCACATCAGTGTCCAGGTTGCTACTATAAATGACAATTCATATTGAGTTCACAATGAAGTATATGTTGCATGACTCCTGTTACTTATTCTCATGTTCCTTTGCAGTAATACTATGTATTCAATTTTACAGGCAGGTTTTATGCTTTTGAAAAGGCCCATCGTTTGGATCCATCTTCTAGTGGGCGTGGTGTTCGCCAATTCAAAACAGCTCTTCTACAACGTCTAGAAAGGGTTTGCATGATAAATTACAATGATACCATTTACATAGCATTCTGCATATGCCATCTTATTATGTTACATTGCTTATATCATGTGATCAAATTCTAATAATTATCTAGTTAAATATTGTTTTTGGCTTTTGAATGCTCTGCATATGCTGATTTTACCAGTTTTGTTGTATGCATGAGTATTAGGATGTGTATGGTGGTTAATGATTCAAATGATCCAAGACCAAAAAATCCTGGTGTTTGAGTTGAATGTGAAAGAGCATAATTGATATGAAATGAAAATGCATCAGATTTATAACTGTTGGTTCATTTGAAATATGGTCCCCTATCAGGAAAATGATCCAACCTTAATGGGAAGAGTGAAAAAGAGCGATGCACGTGAAATGCAAAGCTTCTATCAACATTATTACAAGAAGTATATCCAAGCTTTGCAAAATGTCTCTGATAAAGCTGATCGGTGAGTTAGTTATATCTCTCCAACATTTTCTATCTCAGACTACTTGTTTTTTTAAAATTTTAACCCTCCCGCAAATTTGTATTCTATGGAACTTGACTTCTGAAACTTTTCAGGGCACAACTTACTAAGGCATACCAAACAGCCAACGTTCTCTTTGAGGTGCTGAAAGCTGTAAATCAAACGCAATCTGTGGAAGTTGACCGTGAGGTTTATTAAATTTTTTTTTTTTTGCGTCTACATTGTTTGCTACTTTCATCCAGTAAATGTAAGTATTCTTGTCCGTCTAAGTAGAAGTTTATTTTGTGTTTGTAGATATTGGAAACACATGATAAAGTTGCAGAGAAGACAGAAATTTACGTCCCGTATAATATCCTTCCCCTTGATCCTGATAGTGCAAATCAGGCAATCATGAAATATCCTGAGGTCTTAACAAAACTTTATCCTTCCATTCTTTATTGTGTTTTAGTTGTCTTAGCTAACATTTACATATATGTAGATCCAAGCTGCTGTATATGCGTTGCGTAATACCAGAGGTCTTCCCTGGCCAAAAGATTACAAAAAGAAAAAGGATGAGGATCTTCTTGACTGGCTTCAAGCTATGTTTGGCTTCCAGGTGAATTTTAGCTATGCTTTTCCAGTTTCCTTGCCTCAAATGAGAATCATTCAAATTAGGAGAAACGGGCCTTAATTTTTTCCTTGTGAAATTATAACTGTTGTTTTTATAGGGGTTTATTTTTAATGTAAGAAAAAATCAAAGGATCTATTTTCTCTTAATGTCTAATTGCAGAAAGACAATGTTTCAAATCAAAGGGAGCATCTTATTTTGCTACTGGCAAATGTACACATAAGGCAGTTTCCTAACCTGGATCAGCAGCCTAAGGTTGGCCTACTAGACTTTTGCCTTTATGATTGTTTTTTCTTTTACTTCAGAAATCATATTTGCGATGCCGGAAAGATCAAAATCCTTTCTTGTGAAATGGTTGATATTCTTTGCGCTTCATGTATTGGAAGTCATTAACTTGTTGTGTTGCTTATGTTGTATTCTCTCATCGTGCTTTATTGTGCCTTAACCTGGAGAATCAGTCGCTGATATTTGAGGTGTTGAAATTCGACCCTGAAATCATGTGATATGGAAGAGGGAAATCATGAATGCGTTCCACAGCTATGTTGCAAGTTTAGTGGACTTCTCAAACTTTTTATAACCATATCCATTTTCTTTGGCAGCTGGATGAGCGTGCTCTTGATGAGGTGATGAAAAAGCTTTTCAAAAACTACAAGAATTGGTGCAAGTATTTGGATCGTAAAAGCAGCCTTTGGTTTGTTCCTTACCCATGATATAAAATTTCATATTTGCTATGAAATTGAGATTACTTCTCTCAAATGATTAATAATGTGAATAAAAAAATGCTTTGGATGGGGATTTTATTACAGTTTCTTATGTGTAGTTGCACCATTTGCATAGGTTAATGTAAATTGTCATATGAATTTTTTAGGTTACCTACAATACAGCAGGAGGTGCAACAACGGAAACTGCTGTATATGGGACTCTACCTTCTAATATGGGGAGAAGCTGCCAACTTGAGATTCATGCCCGAATGCCTTTGTTACATCTATCATCATGTATGGTTTTTATTATGTATAATCTATTCATTTTATGCTCTTCTATTTTTTATTAAAATAAGCTCAAATTGATGGCATTCTGGAACTGAATAGCATCGACCTTTCTTCACCGTTGTGCTTATTTTTATATTTTGGACCTTTGGTTAAAACTCTAAACTTTGGTTCAGCATTTTTTTACATATGCCATTTGAGATTTAGAGGAATACCACCATTTGTGTTTTTCATTTATTATTCTTTTCTGATTTTTCAGATGGCTTTTGAACTTTATGGTATGCTTGCTGGGAATGTTCAGCACTTTTTTGCAAATGTTTTATGCAGAAAAAAACAATTCTCTGTTTCTCTTGTGTTCATTTCTTTTCTGATTTTTCAGATGGCTTTTGAACTCTATGGTATGCTTGCTGGGAATGTTAGTCCCATGACGGGTGAAAATGTTAAACCTGCATATGGAGGAGAGGAAGAAGCATTCCTCAAAAAAGTTGTCACTCCAATTTATGAAGTGATTGCGCAGGTATGCTATATATTCATTGCTATTCCGAATAATTTGTTGGTTATGTTTCTTTTGCATTAATATTTAGTCTTCAGGAAGCTGCAAGAAGCAAAAGGGCAAAGTCTAAACATTCTCATTGGAGAAATTATGATGATTTGAATGAATACTTCTGGTATGGTTATGGTTATGTTTATTATTTGATGTATGTTTAGTATGTAAACTTCTTCTTGATTCAAAAAAATTTTCAGGTCTGTGGATTGTTTTCATCTTGGATGGCCCATGCGTGCTGATGCTGATTTTTTCTATAAGCCCTTGGACAGATTTCAGGATGAAATCAATGGGGTAAGTGTGCAGTTTGGAAATGAGTAATATCGTAATTATGTTGTTCCTCATATGAGGAATTTTCTAATACAACCTAATGTCTTTTTTGGCTAACTCAGGAAAGAAAACCTACTAAACATCAGTGGATGGGGAAAGTTAACTTTGTAGAGATCAGATCGTTTTGGCATATCTTTAGAAGTTTTGACAGAATGTGGAGTTTTTTCATATTATGCTTGCAGGTTTTTTATTTTATTCATGCACTTATCTTCATATTACTTGATGTTTGACTTTTGACATTTCTTTGGTTATCATCTATCAAGGCTATGATCATTATCTCTTGGAATGGCTCGGGGCAGCCCAGTTCAATTTTTGATGGTGATGTTTTCAAGAAAGTACTAAGTATTTTTATAACTGCTGCAATATTAAAGCTTGGGCAAGGTATGCTTTACTATCAATAATAAAGCTTCCACTGCTCTTTCATATGCACCATTTAGATGTTATATGCACTTATTCTACAAGTGTACTATCTAGAAATGGTTACGAATACAAAAGTGATACAATTGCTGTATTGCATGTGATTGATGTTGATATTGCTGCTATTTCATGATTGAGGTTTATTAAGTAGGGCTTTGCACAAGCTTTTCAATGATGTCATTCATGCTGTAATGAATGTGATATCTGTCCCTAAAGTTGCATTTTTACCTCTCTGCAGCAATTCTGGATTTAATTTTTAGTTGGAAGGCTAGGCAGAGCATGTCACGCCATGTCCAATTACGATATCTTCTGAAGTTTGTCTCAGCTGCTGCTTGGGTTGTTGTTCTCCCTGTTACATACGCTTATACATGGGAAAACCCTCCAGGATTTGCTCAAACTATAAAAAGTTGGTTTGGAAATGGATCAAGTTCTCCTTCATTGTTTATTTTGGCTGTTGTTATCTACCTATCACCAAATATGTTAGCTGGATTGCTCTTTATTTTCCCTTTTGTTCGTCGCGTCCTTGAAAGTTCCAATTACAGGATTGTGATGCTAATGATGTGGTGGTCACAGGTAATGTTGATTTTCCTCCCTCTATAAATTTTGCCAATGCAGATTGCTAAATTTCATTTTCCTTTTTTAATTTATTGCAGCCAAGACTGTATGTTGGAAGGGGAATGCATGAAAGCATGTTCTCTTTATTCAAGTAAGCTCTGAAACCAGAATGATTATATATTCGATTATCCAACACTAATTTTGTGCACGTAATCCAGATATACATTTTTTTGGCTGCTTCTCATCATCACAAAGTTGGCCTTCAGTTTTTATATTGAGGTTTGCATCGTCTATTTGTGCATCACTTGTTTCCATTTCCACTGATTTTCAGTTCACATGAAATTGTCTTATTTCAGATTAAGCCACTTGTCAGTCCGACAAAAGCTATTATGGAAGTTCATATATCAACATACCAATGGCACGAGTTTTTCCCCCAAGGTAGTTGCTCTATATGTGCTACTCTTCTTATATTTTCGTGAAAGCAATACAAGAAACTTCTGTTTGACATTCCGGTGCTATTTATATTAATCTGATCATCGTTGTTAACAGCTAAGAACAACATCGGCGTTGTGATTGCACTATGGGCACCAGTCATCCTTGTATGCATTTAGAACATGTTTTTTGTCTGTATCTTTATCTGTATCTCTCTATCTCTCTTGTAACAGAAATTATTTGCATTTACTTCCCTTTCAGGTTTATTTCATGGATTCACAAATCTGGTATGCTATTTTTTCTACTCTCTTTGGTGGAATATACGGTGCATTTCGTCGCCTGGGAGAGGTGAGAAAGCTGTTTTGAAACCAACTGTTGTCTTGTTGCCGCTATTATTAAATATTTCTGTAGTTTGTATCTTTATGCCCTTGTAATAATGCAACCTGAGCTTTCCAGGATTTGGAGGTATTAACATTTTATGTCTCTCTTCGTAGATTCGTACACTGGGGATGCTTAGATCTCGATTCCAATCATTACCTGTTGCTTTCAATGCATGTTTGATACCAGAGGAGAAATCAGAGCGACCAAAGAAGAAGGGACTGAAAGCCACATTTTCCCGCAAGTTTGAAGTGGTGCGGTGCATATTGTCCATTGTTTTTCTTGTTTTATTTTGCTGATTCATTCAACAGTGAACTAAAGCTCTATCTATTATTTTTCGGGTGTCATCCTCCCAGATCCCCTCCAGTAAAGAGAAGGCAGCTGCAAGATTTGCTCAATTGTGGAATAAAATTATTTCAAGTTTTAGAGAGGAGGACCTTATAAGTAACAGGTATCTTCAGGCCAAAGATTGAAACCATTCAGCGGTGTGAACTGGGTCTTTATAATTGTACTGATTTTTTTTCATTAACAGGGAAATGGATCTATTGCTTGTTCCCTATTGGGCTGATCGTGATTTAGAGCTGATGCAGTGGCCTCCTTTTTTACTTGCAAGCAAGGTGCCTTTTGTTTCATTTTTTCCTTTCTCTGTGTACTGTTTTTTGATCAACTGTACACAAGCTTGGAACATGTATTTCACATGGTAAAGAGCTCATTTTGTACATGTTCCAAGATATGTTTTTCTTGATCTCTCTGTTCTTTTTTATTCTCATTAATTTTTTGAGGTCATTATACCATAAGAATCTGCATTGTAAACTGCTCTTTTGGACCCTATAGATTCCAATAGCTGTGGATATGGCGAAAGACAGTAGTGGAAAGCAAGGTGAACTGAAAAAGCGCATCAAGTTTGACAATTATATGTATTCAGCTGTCTGTGAGTGCTATGCTTCATTTAGGAATATTGTAAAATTCTTAGTTCGTGGCGAAAGAGAAAAAGAGTAAGTTCTTTAGGAAGTTTTATCTTGTACTTCGTGCATTTTGCAGTATTTTCTAACTCTATGTGCATCAGGGTTATCGAGTTCATATTTGAAAAAGTGGACAAGCATATAAATGATGATGATCTGCCATCTGAGTACAAGCTTAGCGCTCTTCCAAGTTTGTATGACCTATTTGTTAAGCTTGTAAAATACTTGGTATGCACTTCTTTGTTCGGCTGCATATTATATTTCCTTGAGAGATCTGTAGATGTGTTTTGATGCAGAAACGTCATTCTTATTTTTTTCCTCAGCTAGAGAATAAGCAGGAAGACAGGGATCAAGTAGTTATTCTTTTCCAGGATATGTTAGAAGTAGTGACCAGAGATATAATGATGGAAGATCATCTGTCTGAGTAATGCTTCTTAAAACAAAAGTTTATGCATTTCTTTACACAGATGGCGTGCTCTTAAGATATGATTTTTTCCTAATAGCTTGTTGGATTCAATCCACGGTGGATCTGGGCATGAGGGGATGGTTCCTCTTGATCAACAGTACCAGTTATTTGCATCTGCTGGGGCCATCAAGTTCCCAGCTCCCGAATCAGAAGCTTGGAAAGAAAAGGTAAAAGAAACTAGAATAACATCTCAAAACTACTGAAGTATCTAAACTTGCTAAATATTTTGTATTTCTTCCTTTTCACAGATCAAGAGATTGGACTTATTGTTAACAGTAAAGGAATCTGCAATGGATGTACCATCAAATTTAGAGGCGAGAAGACGAATGTCATTCTTTGCTAACTCATTGTTTATGGACATGCCAACATCTCCTAAAGTTCGCAATATGCTCTCTTTCTCGTAAGTTTTAATTTTCAATGCTATCTTATTTTGATCCTCCAAGAGCCTCAACTTATAAATAATTTGCTCTGTTTCTTGTTAGTCATAACTTCCATGCTCTTGTAATTCGTTCCTTTATCATGCAACAATGTTATCATTCCTTCGTTTGATTTGGCATTCTATATCTTGTCCATGCATGTAGTGTTTTAACACCATATTACAAGGAGGAAGTTCTTTTTTCATTGCCTGAGCTGGAAGTACCAAACGAAGATGGTGTCTCTATTCTCTTCTACTTGCAGAAAATTTTCCCAGGTATGAGATTTCATTGTCGGTTGTCATATACATTAATTTCTCTTTTTCCATATTCTAATACTGCTGTACAGACGAATGGAACAATTTTATGGAACGTGTCAACTGTTTCAATGAAGAAGAACTTAGGGGATCAGACGAGTTAGAAGAACAACTACGTCTTTGGGCATCCTACAGGGGCCAAACTCTGACTAGAACAGGTACATGTTTGATGAATTCTAAAGATTTTATGATTTGTTGGTCTTGCCTCATAATTCTTTCATTTTCTAAAAAACCTTCTGGATTTGGAGGATTTATGGTTTGTCTGATGTATACGTGTTTTAATGCTTCATTTGAAATGCAAATTAGGTTAAATTCTTGTTGATGATTAGTGAATTTAACCAGTTCACAGGTTTACTAAGTGACTTATAAATACGAAATTTCGCTACTTAGAGTTTTGGCTTTATTTCTGGAACTATTATTATGTTTCATTAGTGTATCTTTATCTCAAATTTTTCAGTAAGAGGGATGATGTATTATCGTAAAGCTTTAGAGCTCCAGTCATTTCTCGATATGGCTGAAGATGATGGTATTCCATTCATTCTCTCATTTTAATATTTTGGTCCAAATATTGTAGTTAATGAAAACATCTTCTGCAATTTAAATAGATCTGATGGAAGGCTATAAGGCGATTGAGTTGAACGAGGATCAGATGAAGGGCGAAAGGTCTCTCTGGACACAATGCCAAGCCGTAGCTGACATGAAGTTTACGTATGTCGTATCCTGCCAAATATATGGAATTCAAAAGCGGTCCGGTGATCCAAGAGCTCAGGACATATTAAGACTCATGACAACGTAAAATTTCTGAACTGTCGTGTGCTTGTCTCATTCGTGTCATCATGTAGTTGTATCTTAACAGGTATCCTTCTCTACGAGTAGCATATATTGATGAAGTTGAAGAACCGAGTAAAGACAAGAGTAAGAAGTTGAATGATAAGGTCTATTATTCCACTCTAGTGAAGGCTGCACTGCCAAAATCAAAGCCTTCTGAACCAGGACAGAATCTAGATCAGGTAAGCAAGCGCTTGCTTAAACTCACACTTGGTGAATTATAACCAAAGTTGAATTTCCATTGGATTTTTTATTCCTATAGAAAATCTCACTTTTGAATAGACAATAACAATTCAGGTCTGAATGTCTTGCATTGTGCTAGTTGCAATATGCCTTTACCCAATTTGTAGGCTAATCTCAAGTATCAAAGCTAATAAAATTTATGGCTTCACCTTCATAAATTTTGGATTTAGTTCTATTTATTATTCAACAGGTTTTTTGTGACTGTTTTGTTTGGCTTTTGTAGGTTATCTACCGTATAAAACTTCCAGGCCCCGCTATCTTGGGTGAAGGGAAACCTGAGAATCAGAATCATGCCATCGTTTTTACACGTGGAGAAGGCTTGCAGACAATTGATATGAATCAGGTACGCTAATTTTACTCATTTACGTATTTTGTTATTTACATAATCCTTAAAAATGAAATGTAGGATAACTACATGGAAGAAGCTCTGAAAATGAGAAATTTGCTTCAAGAATTTCTCGAAAAGCATGATGTGAGATACCCCTCTATTCTTGGGTTAAGGGAACATATCTTCACTGGAAGGTGAATATTCCTCTCTTTTTTTTTGAATCGAAATATAGTATAATATTAGATATAACCGGGAATAACAAAACGTTATTCGCCATTATAGTCAGAGTGTTTCTTTTCCGACTATATAGTAACATGATCGTTTTTCGTCTTATGCAGTGTGTCTTCTCTCGCTTGGTTTATGTCTAATCAAGAGACAAGTTTTGTTACTATTGGTCAAAGGTTACTGGCCAACCCTCTAAAGTAAGTTTTTAATGTATTCTACAGCTATATATAACAATGTTGGTATTACTTTTTCTTGTTACAAACATTGTATACTGTAGGGGTAATGTTATCAAAATTCTTAAGTTATTTTTATGCGATATTTTGAAGGAACGACCAACTCGATAAGCTCTAATCCTCGTAACTTTTATCCATTTTTTGCAATAAATCATTGAAGAAAATTATTTCGGAAACAGAGACACACACCTTTAGTGTCTTCTATCACAATCATTTCCAATCTCTTATTTTTGCAACTTTATTTTTGTTGTCTTTCTTCTTGCAGGGTACGGTTTCATTACGGGCATCCTGACGTCTTTGATAGACTATTTCACCTCACAAGAGGAGGGGTCAGTAAAGCCTCCAAAATTATCAACCTGAGTGAGGACATTTTTGCTGGTATGGTCGTAGTATTTTTTTTCATTACGTTCTTTGCATTTAGATATTTACGATGTTTCTATGCGCAGGTTTTAATTCTACTCTTAGGGAAGGTAATGTGACACATCATGAGTACATTCAAGTTGGCAAGGGAAGGGATGTGGGGCTTAATCAGATTTCTCTCTTTGAGGCTAAAATTGGAAATGGGAATGGAGAACAAACACTTAGCCGTGACTTGTATCGGTTGGGACATCGCTTTGACTTCTTCCGAATGTTGTCATGCTACTTTACGACCATTGGCTTTTACATCAGTACCTTGGTACAAGATACAAACTTCAGAATATATGCTTTTCAGCTTCTTATGCTGTTTCTAACAGTGATTCTTGTTGCAGATTACGGTACTCACAGTGTATGTGTTCCTATATGGTCGACTTTATCTCGTTCTTAGTGGCCTTGAAAAAGGGTTAATGTCACAGCCAGCAATTCGAGAAAATAGATCGATCGAAATCGCTTTAGCTTCCCAGTCTTTTGTGCAAATAGGATTTCTTATGGCTCTTCCTATGATGATGGAAATCGGTCTCGAAAATGGTTTTCGTACTGCGTTAAGTGAATTTATTCTGATGCAGCTTCAACTAGCACCAGTTTTTTTCACATTTTCTCTTGGAACTAAGACACATTACTACGGAAGAACATTGCTTCATGGAGGTGCTAAATATAGGCCTACGGGGCGAGGCTTTGTGGTGTTCCATGCAAAATTTGCTGATAATTATCGACTCTATTCTCGAAGCCACTTTGTTAAAGGTCTTGAGCTTATGGTGCTGCTTCTTGTTTACCAAATATTTGGTCAGTCATATAGAGGCTCAGTACCATACATTTTGATCACTGTTTCAATGTGGTTTATGGTTGGCACTTGGCTATTTGCTCCTTTTCTCTTTAATCCTTCGGGTTTCGAATGGCAAAAAATAGTCGATGATTGGACAGATTGGAATAAGTGGATTAGTAATCGAGGAGGGATTGGTGTTCCTCCGGAGAAAAGTTGGGAATCTTGGTGGGAAGAAGAGCAAGATCATCTTCGTCATTCGGGTAAACGGGGTATCGCTTCGGAGATAATTTTGTCATTGAGATTCTTTATATATCAGTATGGACTTGTGTATCATTTAAACATCACAAAGAACAACCAAAGTGTCCTGGTATGTGCCCCAATCCCCTTTTCATTATCTTTTTTTACCGTCACTATATAATCAATGGGTGAGACGCAAATTTGGTTCCCGTAGTTTCATGGTTTTGACATTTTTTGCTCCTTAAGTTTTATGATAGTAATAATTGTGAAAGTCTGAAGATAGCAAAACCGATCCTCCTATTTTTTTGTAATTTTTGGCAAATTCAGTCCCGAAAGTTTAGTGATTGATCTTCAGTTTTCAATTTGCAATGACCAAATGTTGCAAACTTGTTGGACAAATTTGCGAAACCCTTAAAGTTTGGGGACTAATATGATGTTACAAACTATGAGGATCAAATTTGTCAAAATAGTTACTCATATTTTGTAATTTTTGGCAAATCGAGTCCCCAAGGTCTAGTGATTGATCCCAAGTTTTCAATTTTTGTAATTGAGGTTCTCGGCCAAACTCAAAATGATTTTGTCAAATGTTGCAAATTTGTTGGACTAAATATGCATTATAAACTATGAGGATCGAATTTGTCAAAACCACGAAAGTTTAGAGACCGAAGGCGCACCATTTTCTCATAATCAATCAATCTATTTATCGCAGGTGTATGGCATATCATGGCTGGTGATATTCATAATACTCTTCGTCTTAAAAGTACGTTGTCAACTCATTTCTCATTACGTTTCTCGTGTTCATTATGTTCATAACCTTTTCATGCTCACTTTCGCAGACGATTTCAGTGGGACGAAGGAAATTCAGTGCTAATTTTCAGCTAGTTTTCCGACTCATAAAGGGGTTGATCTTCATCACATTCATATCCATTCTAGCTATCTTAATTGCTCTCCCTCACATGACAGTTCAAGATATCATTGTTTGTGTGCTTGCCTTCATGCCTACTGGCTGGGGCTTACTCCTCGTAAGTTTTTCGCATTCGTTTATTCGTCTTTTTACGTGGCTATAAATGATTTATTTATTTATTTGCATTATGGGAAGATTGCACAAGCATGTAAGCCAGTGGTGCAAAGAGGTGGATTTTGGGGATCGGTTAAGACATTGGCTCGTGGATACGAGATTGTGATGGGGTTGTTTTTGTTTACGCCGGTTGCGTTTCTTGCTTGGTTTCCGTTTGTATCGGAGTTTCAAACGAGGATGTTGTTTAATCAAGCGTTTAGTCGGGGGCTTCAGATTTCTCGTATTCTTGGTGGGCATAGAAAAGATAGATCTTCAAGGAGCAAGGAGTAGTGATGAATGTTGTAACCTCTAAAATTGAAGGGTGTTTTATTTAATGTGTTACTAGGAACTTGGGTGTCTTTTGTGGAAGACTTGTCCATTTTTAACCCTAATTAATTGATTCACTTTATTACTATATTATTAATTATTATAATTCTTAGTTTTTACATAAATATACTAATGGGTTTTTTGGATTTATGATTTTCTCTAATTCTTGAATCATTAAGATAAAATTCAAAAATGAATAAAAAATCTAAAAAAATCTAAAAAAATAATTATTTTTATTAATTATTATTGTATTAGAAATTGGTTAAGTTATCTAATTTTTATCGATTTATAATTATTTTTAAAATTTATATTTTAACGAACTTTTAATCTTTAAATTTTATGATAAAATTTATTATATTTCAATTGGTGGATCCTTTGTGCATGGATTGGGTAGTTTTGGTTGGTGTATGTAAATTAATGGTTTTTAAATCTATGGCTTCGCATCAATCGGTTCTTCATCGGGTCTCATTGTTAAAATGGATTTTGAAAATTATTTGTTTTTTGTATAAGATAAATAGTTGTTGCCAACAAACAAAAAATGGTGAAGGATAGAAAATAAAATATTGTTTTTTGATGATATATTTTTGAATCAATTATGTACACATGGTTTTAAGTTTAACCTAAATTTCAATAAAATTTAGATCAAAACCAAAATAAAATTGATTTCTCAGAAATTTGGGGATCCATATTTACTTATAGGGATTATTGATTTTAAATAATTAATTTGAAATTTATATGTTACATGTTTTATATTTCAATTCTAAAAAAATAATGATGATATATTTAATATATTCAACTATCAATTTAACTCATAAATTGTATATTACAAAATGCAATCAAAATTTTGTTTTCCAGCACAAAATCTAACAAATTCGAATGGTGTATTATGAGAATATAAATGTGTTTTTAGAATGAATTATAAGAATATATTTTATAGAATGTGAATCTCTAAGTGTTCTACATGGTAAATAATGAATAATGAAATAAGAATAATGTTCTGTAAAAAATGGTTATGAGAATGTATCATGAATATTAAAATGCTATTTTGTCATTATAATTATATAAAACAAAATTTATTTAATTAGAAATAAGTAGGGATGTTAATTCGGTAAATACCGAACCGAATTTCAATTACCGAATAAGTCAAAAAATTAGCTACCGAATTTTGTCTGTTCGGTCAATACCGAATTTTATAATTTGGTATCCGTTCGGTAAAAAAAAAGAGTAAACGGTTTGATATTCGGTTTTTACTAAATAGTGAACACCCCTAGAAATAATGGATTGGGTCAAAAGGATAGTTTGGTCAGAAATTTTTTAAAATACATTCCAGGAATTCAAAATGAGAGATTTGGGTCATTTAGCGTTGAAGAATGAAACTCATAATGCGTTTTGAATATTGATTATCATAATGAGAATAAAAACGTTGGGGTGTTCTGTAAACGAATACAAAATGCATTTTAAAAATGACAACGCAATTAAAACATGCACGAAATTAAAACTTTAATAATAAATTCTACCGGTGATAAATGAACTAATTTATTCAAAAATGTGAAAAATGGAGATGCGGGGTATCGATCCCCGTACCTCTCGCATGCTAAGCGAGCGCTCTACCATCTGAGCTACATCCCCTTCATCAGTATTTTCCCATTATTAAAAATACTTATTAATTAAACACTGAAACCCCAATACCCAAAAGAGATTCTTGTTCATTTACAGACAAATTTGTAAATGTACTTTGAACGCATCTTATCCTTATCCTCTTCCACACAGTCTGAACCTGAAACCCCCTTCTCTTCCGCTACACTCACTTTCCTCTTCATTTTCAACGCTTAAACTTGTTCAAATCAAAACAACAAAAAGGCAATAATCTACTTTTCTACATCATGTGGACATAACAGTACAAACAAAGGCAATAATCTTCACTAACTCCTAAAACCTTCACTTTACAACACATGTTAGATTCTACTACCACGTTTGCTCAAGGGATGATTACTTTTACCCATTCGAACCGCCCTGCGAGTGGCAAGTCGTTTACGATGTCGAAATTGTATCTGCATTCACAAAATGGCTTGTTAGATTGAATGTGGGATGAAGATATGGATTGATTCGATTAAATTTCTAGAGTCGAGTCAATTTATATGGGGAGTGTGCTCGGATATAACGTATAAAAGGGACAAACCACAATGTAAACGACTTGAACAAGTCATTTATTATGATCCACATTCCCTCTTATAAATCAATACACACCACTTTCAATTTCATTTTCCGATGTGGGACAAATTTCATTAGTTCAACAGATTCTTACTTTTCGATGAAATCTAGTTGCTCTTGCTGTTCGTAATTGGACAAAAACTCTTCAATCTCTAATGATGTTGGGATGTTTCTGAGAATTGAAGTTTGGATATGCTTTGTGACGCCATCTGCGGTCTCGATCAAACTACACGGGGTGCTTTCTCTGCGGACAAAGAACACATCTTAGTAAAATCATCTATGATAATAACACTTAGAAATTTGTGGTCCAGCTCTAGGCATTTTGTGGGGTTTAGAAGAACAAACGAAAGGAATCAATACAGACAACATTAATGTAATTTGGTCAAATGAAATGTATCTAATCCATAAGCTACACTTACATTTAACAGTTTTCATTGATAAAAATTAATGAACAAGAGAAATAGCGTAGATGTAATTTAAACTCCCTGTTTAGCAAGATGATCTTATCCAGTGACAAATGGCGATTCTGTTTTAAGAACACTTAAGAAATCATACAATTTTACGCGCACATGGGCTTGGAAAAGGGATAGAGAAAGAGAGAAAAGTTGTGCCAGAAAAGTCAGAAGTTCCATTAATTTAATCCTTTGGAGCTTTCTGTTAAGTAAATAATGCACAAGTTGTTTCTTTGAAGATTTCAAAAGAATAATGTCAACAACAACAACAAGACTTGAAAAAAAGAAGTCACTCAAAGAGAAAAAAAGACTAAAAACTACGTGAGAAGGTTATCTCAGCCGGGAATACAAAAGAGAGGAAAGTGACGAGGTACTGAATTCAGGGTGAACATTGCGGTCTAAAGTTGGAATGTAAAGCACTTCAAAAATGTTGTTTTCAATGAAAAAAACTAAGAATACAATGCCTCAAAGAGCAAATATTCTATCTTTATACACAGAAGTTACCTTTTTTTAAGAAAAAACAGATTCAGGGAATAAAGGCTTGAAATGAGCGAGGCTGAATACATCAACCGGAAACATGGAAACTAATAAGAAATACTGAGGAAAATACCTGTCTACAGCGTCTAAATTGTTTGTCTTCTCTGCATGAGGACCGAAACCCAAACAGCAGTTCTCCGGACCACGTTCAATTTGAGGGGTTTCATTTTCTCTACGAGAAAATCCTCGTTCAGGGGCGGTCTTCCTTTTCGAGCTCTGAATATACCGCTTAAGTAAGTGATGAGGCTTCTCAAGACATCTTGAGCGAAGTTCAAGACAATCCAATCTCTGGACGTGGAAGGAGTTAGTTTTCAGTCGGTGAACAGCTAATGTTCTTGCTCTGGTTCGGACACCAGCGGAAGGCGGTGAATGCAATGCATCATCCATCACTGTAACCTCATGCCTTGCTCCCTCTGTAGGCTTACGCATGCACTTCCGCATCTTCTTTCACTCTCTGGCGAAAGTTGAAAAATGGGAGAGGGGGAGAGAGATGAAGAGTGCACTAAAAGAAGAAAATAATTAGGAATTTTAGGGTTAGGGTTCACCAGTAAAAGTTGGGGATAAGTTTGTCTGAAACCAAATGCGGGACCCACTTTATACCATTTTTAAAGAATTTTTTAATTGTATATCTATACCATTGATTTTTCACAAATTTTAAAATTATCATTTGATATTTATTAATAGATTTTATTTTATTTTTAATATTTATTCTATTTTTTAATAAATCTTTAGGTAGAACGAGTGTTATGATGGACCCTAACAATATAGCTCTAATCAATCTCGGTTGACTTTGGCTATACTTGGAATCATAGTGAGTGATGCAATACGATAACCATACCGTGGTTCTATTTAATACAAATAAAATATCAATATAAATTATTTTATTTGAAAGCAAAAAATAACGATCTCATGACATTAATTTTTCTTCAACTATCAACAAAATATATTTTGTAAAATTTTATTTTTATATTTATTTAATTATTGTTTAATCCAAATTTAATTAAAAGTACAACAAAAAAGTTATTACATGAAATCACGATCACATTACCGATGTTTCAAAGCAATTTTTTTAAATCGTGTTACTTATACCACTATCATCTCACAACATAGTAAGAATGTTCCCACCTCACTAGTATTTCTCCAATGATATTCAAACATGCACTTTATGTCAGGTTATAATTTGTGTAATCAATATTAGGTATATCGGATCTACACCGAAATAATAAAATATATTAGAAAAAATACACAAATTTTAATTCATTCTCAATTGAATTACTTTTAATTGAACAAATAATAATTAAAAAATTCTACAAAATTTATATTTTTTTCTAAATCAAACAAATTAGATCATACAACACATTCAAAATACGTACCTACATTTTGTTTAAATATATATATATTTCTAAAATTCCCTAATATAAAAAGTGGATAAAAGAGAGTCTTTTCAACTTTTGCTTTCTATCACAATTACCCATTACAATCTCAATTCAAATGAAAGCAAAAGCCACATCCTCCTTATTTTTCGATAAGTCATTTTCATACAATGGAGTTCATTATTTATGGGGGCATTTTTTTAAACTCTAATTTTCTTGAATATTAAAAAAATAAAAAAATGCACCCTTCTTTATGTTTTGTTTGTATGACTTTTTATGCTTTTTTCTGCATTTTCCAACAAAATACAATAATTACACTCACTTTTCATTGCAATTTCAACATGTTTTTTTTCCACCTAACATCATATTTGACTTGTACGGAGACGGACCACTCTCAATTTTATCATATATAAGTTTTCGTGAAAGTCAAAATCTTGTGAATCTATTAATGAGTTTGTTTTGTACTTAAATTAAAACTGCGGTGAGGTGCGATACGATATCTAGATCGTGATTTTCTTATGTTACACAAAACATAAACTTAATTGCGATGTGATAATCGTTAAAAAATCTCGATATCATTACAGCTGTTAAAACTAGTTGTAGCCTCATCGTGATTTTGGAAAAAACTAATTTATATTTAATTCTATTAATTATAATATAATTATATTTATTATTTTTTATATATAAAAGTATATTATTATTTTTACATAAATAACGGTCATAGTATCACAATTTTCCCAAACATATTTAAAAATTCATGATTATCATATCTCACCACATCTCACCACACCTCACCGCACCTTACCACATCTCACCACACCGCAATTTTAAAAAGTTATACCAAAGAAACCCAATGTATGCCATTTATATGGAAATACCACGGCCACGAGATTTAGGGCATTCCCCATCACATTCATTTTAAATGTCCCTCAAGGTTACTATATTTTCTTGATTTTTATATTTTTATTTATTAAATTTTTATAATTACGACAATTGTGATCACAAATTATGAAGATAACAGAATAGATTTACATAATTTGTAAGCATTTAAATCAGTTTAGTATGTAGGGGTCATAATTATTACACAAAGTTTTAATTGAAATCCATTGGCTAAAATCAAATTTTAGCCTAGTTCACCATTTTGAGGATCTTATTTGATAAATGTTGCAAAGTTATAAGATAATTGTAAAAACATAAAATTTATAAACTATATGTTTCATTACAAATTGAGGATAAATTTTGATAAAATTATAAAAGTTTAGGGATTGAATAACTATTTACTCCGTTTAAAATAGTAAAAATAAAAAATAGTATACACCATGTTATATATAAAGTAAATAACAAATAAATTATGATAAATTTTCAAATGATTCTTTTGAATATTACTAATATATTTCGTAATAAAATAATATTAAACATGCAAACAAATTGTATACAAAACACAATCAGAATTTAATATATTTAAAATCGGAAATGATGGTGAAATGCATTAAAATTTAAGTATATATATATGTATAAATCATAAATCTCATAAACTTTAATGGCTAGACACTAAAATGATAAACTATTAAATATTAAATTATGGGTGAGCTTTCATTAATTTGACAATTTTGATTATAGTAACAATTATGAATTCCAAAGTTTGACAAATAAATACTTGAATTCACAATGTTAGTCCCTTAATATTTTCAATTATGATAAAATAAATCATCAAACTTTGATGACTAGTTTTAATCTTTATATATTTTGAGGTTAATATGAATGTTTTCCTTTCATTGGGTCCATAAAAAATTCAGATTGTATTTATATTTTATTATCAGGTTTTTGGGTTGAGATCGAGCTTCGGATAAAATGGAAGTGTTAGTCTATGTAACACCAACTCGATACGACATGATTCGATTAGATTCGACTCGGTAAGATTGTAAGAATTGGATTTTCGACTCAATTCGAATTATTAAATAAAAACAAAAAATATATAAATAAATGTTAAAATTTATGAAAAATTGCATAAATTAAGTTTAAAAATATAAATATTTATCAATTTATTCTATAAAAAGATTTAGCTTAATAAAAAATGACTGTCTTCTACCACCTTCCCAAAAACATCCACTTTTCGATCTCTCATCACTTGCAAAAATAATCTAAAAGTAAACAAACTCCATGGTAGAATTGTGAAAGTACAAAAGTAACTTATTTGACGAATAACAAATCGAATTAAGGAAAAAATCAAAACGACATCGTTTTGAGTTAAGTTTCAAACGTCGGAGCGAGTCTAATAGTCGAACTCAATCCGACACGAATATGTGTGAAAAAATGGAGAGTTGATGCTACATAGGTGTTAGTACGCGATGCATTCCATTTATAGGAATCGCGAATACACCACACATGAACGGAGAAAAGAAAGAGGGGTAGAAGATTCAATAAAAGCAAGAAAACGTAAGCGGGTCCGCCAATTGCAGTGCCTGGGGTAAATTATAATGAAATATTTTTTTTAAAAAAAATAAAATTGTTACTGAAAACATTAGTTAATATTACAAAAAATGCAAAATCAAGGAGCTAAAAATACAAAACAAAGATGATTGGCTAAATTTACAAAAAATACTAAATTTTGAAAACCAACATTTTTTGTTAAATAATTAATTATTTTCCTTGATAAGTATCGTATATTAATTATTTAAGAAGAAATACCTCTATTATTGAAGAGGAGCAGTTCTGTACTGTATCTGTTCTGTAGTTGAGCTAGAGATCAGCTCGGCTCGGGTCCCTATGAAGAAAGAATCTTCAGAGTTTCCCGCCCAAGTAAATCATAATGAGATAAGATGAAGGCATGTGCATGAACGAAACTTGCCTTCAATTAATTCATCAA
>RWGZ01001427.1:41642-65529 GCA_009725065.1 Utricularia reniformis
TTTTATCCCATCTTTATAGATCATGCTGGAATGCCTTCACTGTTTAATGTCATACTCATTTCACTAAACAAAGAATCCCTCTTAAGAATTGTCGGCAGTCGGCATAACTCAATGCCGAATTGCAACAGACAAATTCATATGGTCCTGGTAAGGTTAAGAGTAAAAAGACAGATGAAAATGTGAAATTGCAAGATGAGGTGCTTTACTGCTTTTACTATTAGTTGAGAAACAGTGAATTCTAGAGGTAAATTTAAGACAGGTTACTCTCAAACAGCCTGTTCGGTTCCAATCGAGGAATCTAATGTAAACAAACCAAGTCTATTCACTAAGTTGAGTTGTTAAGGTTGAGTTTGATTTCAACTTTTTTGAACCAAAATGAGGTGGGTTCGAGTTTGAATTTTAACAATCAAATCTTAAACTTTCTAAAGCACTGATTTTGTTCGGAAGCTAATAATGGATACGTTTGGAACAACGTTTGATAAATAGCGGTTAGATGAAATGACTGTATCGTGCGGTGAGGTGAACTGATCGTGATTTAAAAAAACTGTTTTGAAACATCGGTGCAGTGATCGTGATGTCATAAAATGATTTTTTTGTCCTTATTTATAAATAATTATATATAACTTAAAAATTATATTTCATATTATTTTATGATATATTTTATATTAGAAACTATATTTTTAAATTGTTATTTATATTTTTATAGATTAGAAATTATTTTTTATAAAAGTTATTGATTAAAATTATTTTTTTAAAAAAATTAACTATAATTTATCAAATGTAAAATTGACATTTAACAGGTGCGTTCGGGTGACAGTTGGGTGAACTTACCGCTGTTTTCTGTGGTCTCATGAACGCAGTTATTAATGATGTTTGGTTAAAATAGAATACAACAGCCGTATCTTTACCGCACCGGGCGATGGACTGATGTTCCAAACATCAATATTATAATTTATTTTATGATTTTAATTTAAATATATATTAAAATATAGATGATTTCAATTAATTGAAACATTAAATTTAAATCAAGTTGAACCCAATCTCCTCGAATTGTATTTTTTTAGTTTACTAATTTGAATTAAACCTTGAACCAAACTGAGACCGTAAAAAACATTGAAGTTCTATTTGTTTATACCCCTAAGTCAATCACCTAAGTATTAAATATAATGTTGCTTAGGTTAGACTTTCTTAATTTCTCACTCGTCATCTTTCTACAAATTCAACATTTCGTTATGTGCAATAATGCACCATTCAATATGCTACTATCAAATGAGCACAAAATTTAACACACTGAGGTAAGATATAAAACTCATTGAAAGGATATAAGCAACGTTGTTATTTGATCCAAATGAACCGTATTTGTACTCGTTGTGTTAATCTTCGTTTATATTTTAATTCGAACGTGAAAATATGTTCAAACATTGTTCAAATTTTTAAGTGAATGTTCATGTTGATTCAAATAGTTTGTTCCAACATTGTGTGTACGATTTGTTCGAATATGTTTGTACTATTTGTGCGAACTTTATCAAAAAATCACATTTTGTTGCTTTACAAATCAAATCACAAAAAATAAATATACTAAATAAATAATTAAATAATTATCTTTCACAAAACAAAAAAACTATCTCAGTAAAAGTTTCATAAATGTTTTTAAATTAAAATATTATAATAATATATTTGTTCACGTTCAAATTTATTCGCGAAAATGTTTGTTTTTATTCAAATTATAAACGAACAAAAATAATGTTCGAATAATGTTCATATTTTTATTTCAACAAGTGAACACAATAACATACGAGTTGAATGCGTATTGTTCATGAATGGTTTAGACAGTGTAAGAACCTAGATATAAGAATTGGTGTCATTTGAGTTTAAAACTAAACCCCAGTTTTTACTTTAAAACTAAACAATAATGCAAGTATTGTAGGCAGTTTTATAAAATACACCAATTGCATTATAGAAGGATAATTTAATTACACAATAACATAATCCTCAACGGAAAAATCCCTCTTACTTTAACCCCAACCCCATACAAATACAGAAATCAATGTATGGATTGCTAATAAACTAAATTAAAACTAGCCTTCTTCTTAATGGTCTGACTCCATAGACAAGCAATTTCTCCATCACTCAGGATCCGGAGAACCACCAGGGACAAGCTGCATCAGATAAACAGTCATAATCGCACTTAAAATCTATTAATTCTCTTCATAATTTTCTTTACATGCGGTTTTGTTCAATATATAAGCCAATAAACATTGCCACTCATAGCATAGACACTAGTTAAGCCCAACCCTTTATATAAATCCCAATTAGAGATAGGGAACGATAAAAGGTTAAGTATAATGATTTGCTTATCAATTACACATGGTCATTTCCATAGCAAGTGCTAAGGATCCCAATAGAAACGGAAATTTAAGCGAGATCAAATTGGAATACGGACATGATTGGTAACGTATTGGGAAGTTTATGACTAAAGAAAAAGTAAAACTGTACAGATTAGGTGGAATCATTATGGCTATTCTAGTCCAGACAAGCAATATCATTCAAATGGGAATGTATCGCTACATATTGTCCTATAAAGTTAGTCTTTTTCACCCGAAGAGCTATATAATGTCAAGGTTACGAATACGATAAAATTATGAAGCTTGAAGCAATCATTCAAGAAAAAAGGACTTACAATAGCGATATTATTCCCATTGAGTAAGATTTGATCAAGTTTTGTAAGACGCCGGCCTTCTGGAGTTATTTCACTGTAAAATTTAAGTCAGTAAAAGAATGTGTTAGTTTCATGACAGAAGGTGCATAATCTGATAAAAGTGAACCAAATGTACGTACTATTCAGTGACGTCTTCAAGAACCATGTTCACGTACACATCAAAACCCTTTAGTGTGCCTACTAGCTCTTTATCTCCTTTCATTATGACCCATATTTTAGATCCGATACACCGATCAATTAACTCTGTGTTTTTTGCCAAAAAGGAAACGGTAAACGACGAATAAGCACATAAATTGACACTCTGAGTGAAGAATATACAAGGAATATTTGGAAAAACCTGAAGGGAGAAGCTGCGATGGATTGCTCGACATGTTGATTTCACTTTGAATACAAAGCCGCGTCCATGTGAAATTCTGCCTTCCCCTTTTACCGCCGATTTTGCCCTAAATTGGATAAACTATTAATGGGCTTGTAGGCCCAATACTGTAATACATAACAGGCCTGGCCCAACTGTTAATTATTACATGGAATCTAATTCTTAAATTAATTTTTTTAGAACGGATAATTTCGATTAAATATGTATCTACATTCAAAATTTTGTTCTTACTACTAAATTTAATTATTTAATCGAAAATATTACAAGAGGAGATGACCTTAACTCTTAATTTTCTCATTTATTAAAGAGTTGTATTTTTCATGGTTTCGAATATGTAAATAGTGTAAAAGTGGTACCTACTAATTTTGTAAATTGTATACAAATTCCTCAAAGTTGATATAATGTGTGTTATTAACTCTCAATTTTTTAAAGTTATAAACAAATATCCTTTAAGTTTAAGAATTGCATGATTGTCCTACAAAATTCAAAAATTTTTTATATTTTATTTTAACTCTCATTAATATTTTAAATGTTTTATAATGTGTATTTGATCCATTAACTTGATTGTAATTTGATGGTAATTTGAACGGTTTTGAATATTCGAGGGCATCGTCTTTACAAACTTTAGAACATCGTCTTTACACAATTTTAATCATTGTTACATTGTGTAATTTTCTGATTTATTGAATAATTATATTTACAACAAAACCAGTTTTCAACTTTCTAATTTGTACTAATTATACCTCTAATGATATATATATAAATATCAATTCTTGGAGTTCATGCATCGTTCAATAATGGTGGCCTCCTCCTTTACGGCATTCCGTGTGGCCTCAGTCGCCCCCTCCGCCTTACCTGCCACCGTATCTTTGATCAATTGGGTCGCCGTCTTGGTCGACTTTAAGGCTTTCTCCGTCGTTTCCTTCACTTTTCCGGCCACATCCGACACGGTTCCCTTTGTCTTCTCAACTGCGGCGTCGACTCCTCTCTTTTCCGCATCACGGGCGCGGTTCGCAGCCTCTGTGACGGCGCAGGAACGCCGGACGCCGATCAGATTTCTGAAACCCTGAAACTTCGATGACATTGTGGGTATGGGTAATTAACTCCGTTTATGGACCCAACGGCGGTTTCTTATAGAAGAAATTTGATTTTGAAATTGTTCTAAACCGTTGAGAAACGGTTGGCAGATATTATTTCTTTTTTTCCCGATTTTTATTGTGGAAACAGTATACAAAATTGATACAAATAGCAATATTTTAAATAAATAGTCAAAATATAAGTAGGAGAAAATTGCATAATTAATCCCCAACTTACGAATTGTGTAAAAGGTATACCCTCTAACTTACGAAATTGCAAGAATGACACATAAAGTTATCAATACCGTTTGTTTTTTACCCTTGACATATAACACCAGTTTTCCGTAAGTTGAAAACCGTTTGAAAACTCATCACAATTGTCGAAAATAGGACCCATTTGAAAAATTATACAAAAATTACCATTGATGTTCGACAATTGTGCATGAAATATTAAAAATTTACGAGTTCATTAAAGTGTCAATCATAAACGGTATTGGAAATTTTAGGTGTCTTATTTGCATTTAATTGAAGTTGGAGGGCTATAAATGCATATTTTTTATCAAAAAGTGTATCATATTTGCAATTTTGTAACTTAGAGGGTATGCCCTTTACACACCCCGTAAGTTGGGGGGCCGTGGGCAAACATCACCCATATAAGTAATAAAATCATTGAGACTCTTGAACCCATTTGTTGTATTTTTAAATATTTTTAATGAGTGGTTTTTGTGGAGCCTCGAACTTTAAAATGATGTAAATACGATGGATGTAATCAAAATTTATAAATTGCATTCAAAGTTCTCGAAGTTGATATATTATGTTTTTTTTATTCCTCAACTTTTAAAAGTTATAAAAATACCTTCATAATTTAATAATTGTGTGTTTGTCTTTCGTAATTCCAAAATCATTTATATTTGATCCTAAAACTCGTTAATATTTAAATACATTCATAGTTTGTATATAAAAATTTTAAAAATAACACATAAATTATTAAAACTACAAAAATAATACATGAAAATATTAGTTTAGATAATTAAAATTCCAATGAACAAAATTATGATATAATAGATCATTATTACATATAAATATTTACTTTAACACATATAAATATTTAAAACATTGTTTTTATAAATGTCGAATAATTTTTTTTAGTATCGGGCTTAGTTTCCAAAGATTTAAAACATTGTTTTTATAAATGTTTTCTATAAAAAAATATATATAAATACTATATTTTCAAATTAAATATAAATTTACAAAGGCAGCGGATTATTGGGCCTAAAGCCTTGAAGTCAGCCCAAATTATACAATTGATCGAAAGTCCCTCTAACGGAAAACTTCTTCCGGTTACGCTATGGTAAGACCACAGCGGTACCAAATTTAATACTTCATTGAAATAATTTGTGCATTCGATAATTCTGTGATCTGGGTTGACTGGTATACGGTAATTAGCGCTTTAAAATATGTACTTTCATTTCATTTGATACTGTGAGGGATTTTGAATTTGCCGGAGACTTTGTTAGTTTGCCGTTTTTAACTTCTGGGCGTCATTGTTTTAGAGTTTATAGAAGCTTGAGATGATAGAAACGGGATTTGGAGGCATTACGGATTATTATGTGTTAAGAATTAAGAGTGATATTCATTAGTGATTAGTGAAAATCAGGGGTGAATGCTTTCCATTTCTTGATTCTAGGGTTTTTTATTCATTTATAGCGCTTAAGTATATAATTTCTTTGCACTTGGAATTGCCATTGCTGTTTTTATTTGTTTTGATTTGTAATTTATTGGCTTTGCGAGTGTTGAAGTATCAAATTATCCCATATTGCATTTGAGATGAATCTTGGATTGGTTTATAAGAGGGAAGTAGTACATTAGTAAATGACTTGTTGGATGTGGTCTCCTTCCCTTATATGTCATATTCGTGCACTCTCGTTATAATTTCGGCCATACTCTTTAATTTAAACATGGTATCAAAGTTGGTTCGATCAAAATCATGATTATCAATACATGAAAAGTATAGTTCATTTCAATTCGTAAGTCCAAATTTGTCAGGTATTTGGACTTGAGGGAGTGTGTTGTATCAAATTATCCCACATTGGATTTGGGATGAAAGTTGGATTGGTTTACAAGAGGGAAGAGTAGATATCTTGTTCAATTCTTTTACAATCTGGTCTCCTCCCCTTATACATCATATCTATGCACATTCCCGTCATAATTTCGATTAGACTCAATAACTTCAACATGGTATCAAAGCTGGTTTCAAAATTCTAATTATCAATACCGGGAAAATCTGGTTTCAATTCGCAAATTCAAATTCGCTAGGTATTTGGACTTAAGGGGTATGTTCCCACATTGGATTTAGGATGAAATTTGGATTAGTTTACAAGAGGTAAGACGTACCATAGTAAATGACGTGTTCAAGTTTTTTACAGTGTGGTCTCATCCCCTTATAAATCATATCCATGCACACTCTCGTCATAATTTTGGTCATATTCTATAATTTCAACATTGTGCTTAAATGTTTGATCTTTATTCTACTGAACCTTTATTCTGCTTCTAATTAGCAATACTACTACAGATTTGGTGAGTTACTGATACTTAAAGATTAGACATATGAGCTTCGGAAGCTTAAAGAATGTGCTAGCCAAAGCAGCCATTGAAGGAGTTACAGAGGCAAGAGCTAGGATTTTTGGTCATGTACTCAACCCAACAGGGAGAAGATCTGCCCACAAGCTGCTGCGGAAAAAGCTTATTGGTGAAAAAGTTGCCTCTTGGTATCCCCATGATATTAACAAGGATGATCCTCTAGTCATGGCCCGAAAAGAACAAGAGTAAGCTTTCTATTATAATTATTGTACTGCATTTGTTTAGAAAGATGAGTTTTAAAGCTTAGAATCTTAAAGCTTTATCTTCTTTCACTGTTGTTTAAGAATTTTTGTCTTTTGCTGAGAGGAAATGATGCGAGATGCGAATTTTGTCCCCATAGGTTCATGATTTTGGCGATTTTGATCCTTTAAGTTTTATGATTGTGGCAATTGTGGTCTCCGAAGTATGAAGATGGTAAAACCAATCACATACTTTATAAGTTTCGGCAAAACCAATCCCCAAATTTTTGTATGTATGGTAGAATTGGTTCCCAAAGTTTTCAATTTCGACAATTGAGATATTCGATCAAAATCAAATTTCGGGACCGATTTTGCCATTTTGGGGATATGATTTACCAAATATTGCAAAAATAGAGGATCAAATTGGCCAAAACCTTAAAGTTTTAGGGACTAGATATGTCATTACAAATTATGAGTACTAAATTTTCCAAAATTATGAAATTCTGGAGACTGAAAGCACCATTTCTCGTGAGGAAACACAAACATCCCTTTATCTTGAATTTGAATCAATTGAGAATACATATCCTACACTGGATATAAATTATAAATGTTTTGTTTATAAGAGTAGTGATATCAGTGTTTTCATACCGGACGGTATACCGCCCGGCATGTCAAATTTCGCTCGGTACCAGTATTTTTTTTCTTACCGCCCGGTAACGGGTATTAGGGTCGATTTCCGGGTTTTTTCGGGTCTGATCATAATAAACAAATTAAATATTATTTTTTTTAAATATAAAATAAAATAAAATTTGGTGCCGGCCGGTATACCGATCGTACCGCTCATACCGGTCCGCAATGGTACGTAATTCCTGATCGGTATGAAAACATTGAATGATATTATAAGTAATTGGTTTGAACTAGTTTTTTCTATATTATTATCTTATAAATTGAGCTACACAAAACGCTCTATTGAGTTTCATTGATGTAAGAATTTCAGTTTTGCTCTTTACAATAGAACCAATATTTCAACATAAGCTAGTTATTGATATAGAGAGCTTCATAGAAGTCGTGTCCGTTGCTTGTTTAGCACCGGAATGAGAACGATGACATCGAGGAAAACTAGTTTTCGATTGTCATTTAGCATGATTGATAGAGTTACATGCACATGAATGTTTGTATTATAGAATTTGAATGATCATATGTTACGTTGATCTAAATGCAGGCGCCTGAATAAACTCGAAATGTTGAAGCGTCGTGGTAAAGGACCACCGAAGAAAGGGCAAGGAAAGCGCGCTAAAAAGAGTGGTAAATAACGAGAGCAACTCCGGTCGGAATATGGCTGTTTGAAGTGTAGCTCTTGGTTGTGTTCATTGTGAGATCTTTTGGTATGTTTCTGNCTTCTCATGGTGACTGGAGTCAAGTAATAGTTATTGACAAAATCGTTGCTGCCTATGGAAAATAAAGCCAGGCCATCTTTCACAAGCTTCGTCTTTGCTTCTTCTCCAATCAGCTCGGTAACTCGGCACTGGTACTTTTCAAAGTACTCAAGCTGTTTGTGGATTCTAATTATATTTACCTGAAAATAATGTTATCTAAATTCAGCATCAAGTTTTGAAAGTATGCAGCTACTGTTTTTTACTCACGAATTGATAGCCAGTGTCATTAAGAATGCCAACTCCAGCTGAAGCAAAGTTTGCTCCAACCAGAAGCTTCTTCCCATGTAACTCCGGGTTCAAGTAAGCCATTGTCGATTCTGCTCCTAGTTCTTGACCTGTGGATACACACACTCGCATTTAGTATTAATTTTTTCATGCAGTTTACATGAAGAAAGCATACTGATAATATCTGGGATATTGTAGCCATTGGAGAATCTTCCAGTGGGATGGTGAGTTGGGTAGTCGACTCCATACGGGGGTACATCCGCCCTGGCTGTTGTAACCAAGAAGTTGTTGTTACCGTTATCCACTAATGAGTCACCAAACACGAAGAAGGCACGAGCTCCCTCGGTTTTCCGCACCATCAGGGCAGCAGTGATACACACAAGAACCACCACCAGCATAGAAGAAGAAAGCATGATGTGTGAAACTCTGAGAAAATTGTGCTCAGAATGGAATCTCTTTATAGAATCAGAATGTGGGAATTGAATCAGGCTGGCGTGAAGAAAGATATCTCAGTTAATAAAGTATTAGGTACCAACAATGCCTGCCTGGGATTTAATGAACCACATCCACAGTAAGTATGCACAACTCAAAAATCCAATGCATTTAAGTTTCTCATTTTCTGAACTGGAAATTCTCATGCATTAATTCAGTTCATTCAAATGTTCCTGCATTGAATTCAAGATATGAAGCTTCTCATTATCTGAACTGGACTTTCGCATGCATTGAATTCCTGCATTTGTTTGTTTATCTGTTTTTTGAACAGTAGATTAATGGTTGTCGTATAGATGTTAGTATTATTCATACAATAACTATGGTTCGAACATACTGAATTCATAGTCGTTCAGCAACGACAATCATGTTATGAATCTTATCATTATCTGAACTGGTTATTCTCATGCACTTGTTTTTTTTCGTGTTTTGTTGAATAGTAGATTAATGGTTAAATGTTAGCATTATTTCTTCGATAACCATTGTTCGAATCTGCAGCAACGAAATATATGAAGCATCTCATATTCTGAACTGGAAATTCTCATGCATTGAATTCCTGCATTTGTTTGTCTCTTTTAGTTCCATTTTCTCACTGTCTTCTTCAACAGATAACAGCTCAGGAAGTCAGAATAATGTAACAGAAAAGCTCAAGAATGTTATGAACAAATATTTGCTGCACACAAAAGGAATTGATGTAAACTTTAAAGTGCTCAAGAACGACAAGGGAAGGCCATCATTTCAACCACTCTCATGTACAATATTCTCTAGCAATGCCCCTGTGATATCCTTGTTCAAGTCGTACATCTCGACTATGAAGTGATTTGTCCACCCTCAGCCGATCGCCACCTCTACTGCCACGGTATCGTCGTTCTTGTGTCCATGTGAATCTGTTGAGCTTCTCTGGAAAACCATGAGTTCAAAAGTGCCAAAACCTTGTCCCCTAATGGAGAGCTCACCTTTTATACTGTATGATCTCTTCTTTAAGATCTTTAGTCGATTTGATTCGGCTTCTTTTTCATCTCGTTGCTTGTATATAGCTATACTTGTCCCTAAGCCATAGGGGTGGGCAAGGACCAGCCCAACAGCATAACTGGATTAATCAGTGGGCTGATCCATCAAATATTAGTGTAGGGGTTAGACCGTGAAATCCAATCCGTTAATCCATATGGGTCAACCGGTTAAAATTGGTCAAAAGTTTACCTTTTTTTATTTATGGTGAAAATTGAAGATTTTTTTGTTTTAGAGTTTAAGTTATGCCAATCTGTTGACAGAGTGGATCGTTAAGAAAATTTCTTAACTTGTTGAGTCAACTCATACAGGTTCAATGGGTTTTTCTCGTAACTCGTTGAATCGAACATATGCCCACTCCTACTAAGCAATGTGTCCAATGGAATCTCAAGTGAATTCCATCTTTTGGAAAAGAGTCCTCCGAGACCACATCTTGGAGACCAGAAACCAATGTTTTCATACTAGTCTGGTATATCGTTTCGGTCCGAATCGATATGACTTGTATACTAGAATATTTTTCAAAAAAAAAATTAAAAATTAATATTTTTTTTATTTTTTTCCGGGTAGACCTGGTAAAAAGTCGGTATTGTTTGATTTTCGTCGTACCTACAGATATAAAAGCATTGTTAGAAACCGTGTAATGTTTTGGGCTTTAGAAAACAAACCCCAAGGGAAATTAAATGGGCTTGAGGCCTTCTTCAATCTAATATTTTTAGGCCCATACATAATTTGCAAGATTGGTTGATGTAGGGATCAGTTTTTGAAAACGATTTGGACCAGTGGGTTCGACAAGTCTGACTGCGAAGATATCTACTTCGAAAATTTTTCATCTCGAAATCGGGCCACAACATCATAAAATAGATTCGGTCCCGGTTGAAAGGTTAAAATCAATCCTACAATTAAACTCATTGGGCATATATTATAATGTACACTATTTAAATTTTTGTATATATCTAATATTTTCATACCGATACGGTCGGTACACCAATTAATCCAAAATCATTATTTTACTAAAATATTATAAAAAAACATTGGATCCAACCATAAAATCTGATATCATGATGTATCGGAGAAAATATCGTTATTATCCAATATTTCAGGCATCGGTTAGTAAAGTCAATGAAAATCATAAATTCATTGACTTTGATATGAAAACATTACTTATGTGAAGTCAATGAAAATCATAAATTTGATTCTTAACTAAATTAACCAAAAGAATATAGTTTAAAATTTTGTTAATTATTAAATATTGTATAAATATATATATATAGTTTAAATCCTTTGAACTGATCCGAGCATATTGTTCGATTAGTATAATAGATTTTCGATTCACCCATTTTAAACACTTTGGTAGAGATGAATGATGCTACCCCACTCTTTTTAGCTTTCCTAAAGTGTCTTTTCCTTTATTCCCACAAGTATCGATATATTCGATTCGAACGAATCGAACTTGATGTGCTCATATTCGTTTATATTTTTATTCGAACGTGTTCATGTTCGGTTATATTTTATTCGAAACTGAAAATATGTCTGAACATTGTTCAAATTATTAATTGAATGTTCATGTTCGTTCGAATAGCTTATTCGAACATTGTTCATACGATTTGTTCGAACATGTGTTGTACTATTTGTGCGAACTTCACCAAAAAAATTACATTTTGTTGTTTTACAAATAAAATTACAAATAAATAAATGTACTTAATAAATAATCAAACTATGTTTCACAAAAGAAAGAAGAAGATTACTCGGTAACAATATAATAAAGTTTTGTAAAGGTTTTAAACTTAAATAATATAATAATCTATCAGTATAAATATTAATTAAAATAATATATTCGTTCACGAACGTTCAAATTCGTTCACGAAAATGTTCGTGTTCGTTCAAATTATAAACGAACACGAAATAATATTCGAATAATGTTCATATTTTTATTCGAACGAACGAACACGATTACATACGAGTCTAACGCATATTGTTCACAAACTGTTCGGATCGTGTAACAGTCCTACTCACAAGTGTTCTAAAATGGTATCCTTCCAATTTGTCGAAATCTTGATCATACCTATCCTGTTATACCGATAAAAACGGATAATATCCACACATCAAAACAAAGGATTCCAGCCACCCAAAGCCATACAAACTACCATTTGTTTAGATAATTAAATTCCATTCCATATACGCAACATAGAATACCAAATCACATGTGTGATTGATCGATCACACATCACTTTTCGAAAAACTCACACTACCACAAATACCCTACCCCATTCTATTAACTACGAAATTACCCAAAAGTAACACCCCTCGATGTGCCGAGACATATTAGTTACGTTTGGAACAACGTTTGACAAATAACGGTGAGGTGAGATGACTGTGCTGTAAGGTGAACTGATCGTGATTTTAAACGTGGTGTTGTTTGGTTATGCAGTTCACCAAACAACGCACCGGGCTGTGAACTGCACTTGTTAAATATATTTGGTCAAAGTTTAAAAAATTACGGCACGTTCAACGCACCAGACGGTGAACTACAGAACCAAATAACACCATTAGGTAAAATCATAACAAAACTATATATGAGAAATTATGAAAGATTAATTATGATGATTCACAATAATTTGCCAGATAAATTTTCCATAATAGAGTGTCATTGATTAAGTTAAAATAACTTAATCAAATATTTAAATAGGTAGAATCATTTATATCCTGAAGGTTCATTTCTTGATTTTATAATAAATAATCAATTCTAAATTAAAATTTATATTTTAATAATTTTAATTCAATTATGAAGAAAATTATTATTACATTAAAAAATTCAATAAAATTCATAAATTCGTATTTAAAGAGTGTTACTCTATTGTTTCTGTCCAATTTTATTTTTCGAATATAATCCAAAATTTAACTAAAATTAAAATAATGTCTCCAAAAAAGTTACAATCTTTACAAATTACTGTAGCGAAATTAAAAAACTCGCTTCGGGTATCTCTCTATTCTCCAAAGCTACCTTCTTCAGTTGTAATATGCACAAAAATGGAATGAAAATGATACATAAATTTTACGTGTAGTCTGAGTACCGGAAAAAAATCACTGACCAAACTAGATCAATTAACTATCGAATAAATAACAGAATACAACATTCAAAAATGAGACTCTGGCTATTCAGACACAACTTATGAGTATTTATGTTTGATATTTTGTCCCATGTTCGTCATTTTGTCATAACATGTTGTGCTTCGGTTTTTCAACCAACATGTTCAATAGGGAATGACTTCTTCATATTGATAAGGTCAACTCACTATTGATCTACCTCATCAACACTTCTTTATGCTGTATCTAAGAACAACCCCACCAAGTCATGTGTTCGGCATCTTTGTGATCGATCGGTATTAGCCTCGATCGGATCTTGGGGTGTCTCCGGATCGACAAAGTATTGTCGGGTCCTGGATCAAATATCCGGATCGATTGGTGTTTGGTCATCACGAGATTATGCGGCGAAGATGACGACATCGTCCTCTCTGGTTCATATCCTTGTTCCAGATTCGTGCAATATCTTGTGATACTTTCAATGCATCTGAAGACACACCAGCTAACCCTCTTCTCGTAAATCCCGCTGCGTATAATCCATCTCTTCCTTTCCATCCATTTGGATATGGAGATTTTGGGTACCCAGTTTCTGTAAAGAATTCTGCTTCCTGTAACAATGGAGTTTTTATCAGTTTAAATCCTCTGGGTTTAGTTCATTTTGTAGAAATTCAATATTTAATGGTGTCCGTCTAATTTAATTTATAAAAAAGTGGATCATATTCAAAATATTTGAGACAAACAATTATTTGTTTGATTTGGGACAATATTTCAACATTCCTCTTCAAATTGAACTGATCTTTATGACTTTTTTCAATATTTTCGATAGTGCTCGAACCATAAATCGATCTATTTTTATCGTTTAAATTCAATGCGCTTTTCTACCCAAGTTTTTATTTTTCTGTATAAACCGCTACAGAACAATTTGAAACTCACATTGTAGCTCCAATATATTAAAAAGATTTGGATCAAACCATTTATTTGTGATATCACCACTCTTATAAAATACAATTTTTGTATTTCCACAACTGTATGTTGGTTCGATTTAGACTTGATTCAATATTCTCGATAGTGCATGAGTTAAAATCGATCTATTTTTATCATATAAACCAGATGTGTTTTCTACTAGAGTTTTTATTTTTTTGTCTAAACCGGTATAGACGTATCTGAAACCCACATTGGAGCTTCGATGTATTGAATTATTGTCCCATAGGTTGTGGAAATGATATCACTAGCAATTGAATTGATATAAAACTTTCAATGTGATTCAATTATTTGATGTACTAAGCTACATTTACACATTTTTGGATCCATTCAATCTTGAATTATTCAAATTTAATGAGAAGTTGGAAGGTTTCTTACTTGGAGCCATTGAGGTACGTTGCTACGGTAACCAGTAGCGAGAATTACAGCATCAATTTTAATCTTTTCGCCATTAACAAACTCTGCAAAACCTTGAGAAAGCTTCTTTACACCACACACAACTTGTATTTCTCTTCTTTTGATTCTTTCCAAAGCGCCTATATCAAGAACTGGGGTTTTTCCTTTACTGTTCTTAAGCTCTAATGGACCAATCTCAGATCGTTTCAGACCATATTTTTCGACGTTTCCGAGGATAATCCAAGCAAGAACAACAAGCATCTTGTCCACAAGCCATAAAGGAAGCCATTTCAGTAGCAAAACCGCGATTTCGAACGTCGATTTACCGAAAATCTCTCTGGGTAATACGTGAATCTGATTAGAACACAAAACCCATTAGAAATCAATTCTGGGTTTCAAATTTAAGCTTTAAAAATTCAATCTTTAATGGGTTTTACAGTATACTCACCGAGCTTCGAACAACCATTGAAGGTTTCGCGTTGTGGAGGCAGAGATCAAGAGAAAGCTCCATACCGGAGTTTCCACACCCAACAACGAGAACTTTCTTCCCTCTATAACTCTCACCAGACTTGTAATCACAAGCGTGAATCACTTCTCCGGCGAACTCCGATAACCCTTCTATCTCCGGCACCACCGGTTCTGCATTTTCTCCGGTGGCCACCACTAATTGCTGGCATATATACTCCGCTACACCTCCCTCCTTTGAAACAGTCCTCACTCTCCATAGATTACAAGCTTTATCGAACTTAGCCGACTCAACGGACTCATTAAACTGAGGTTTTATATCAAAGTGATTAGCGTAGCTCTCAAGGTATTCGACGAATTGTCTCTTAGAAGGATACTNTTTAAATAAATTAATATAAATAATTATAAAATCGATAAATATAACTAAATTTGTTGATAGTGCAAATTTTGTAAATGTATAACTACATTTTTTAGTGTGGCGGATCTATTCAATCGGGCTATTTTGATAAAATACCCACTGTAAAAGTGAATATTTACCAAAATACACATCCACAGTATAAATCCATCTATCAAAATATACTGCAGATGGTATTTTAGCAAATATCAATACGTGCGTGCGAAATATTGGAGTGTCGGTTAAGATTTTATTGTGATTTGCGACTAATGTTCTCGAAATATTATTACTTATATTTTTGTTCACCAACCATGGTTAAATCATATTTTATTATATTATTTAAAATTATTACATTTCAAAACAGAGAAAATAATATGAATTTTAACCCATTCAATTGAATTGAGCCAATTTTTTATGATTTGATCCATTTGTTTTGGTTTTTTGCCATTTCAAAAACAAACCGATGTTATAATTGATTCACGATTGAACAACCAAGTTCGACCCTATTTTAACTTCATTTAGTTGTGATTTGTGGCATAAAAGAATGAACCGATCCAAACTCAAGTGTTTTAATGTTCGGGTTCGGCTCGATAAAACAAGGGTTGGTTCGGGTTCGAAGCTTAAAAAATTATGATTCGATGTTAAGTTCGATAAAGGTTTGGGTTTAACTCGGATTCGAATTAATTTAAAAAATATATAAATATTATAAATTTATGAGCTCTCAACCAGCTCACGTGGGTTTGTTGAAAGTTTTGAGGTTCCATTTGTATGAATTTAAATTTGAGTTGAGCTCGCCTTACTTAAAAAAAAGAAAATGACATATTTGGTCTCAAAGTTTATATAAAATGGTAAATTTGGTCCTCAAACTTTTACCCGGCAAATATAGTCCCAAAAGTTTAATTTTTTGGCATATTTTGTCATCGAAGTTTGATTAATTTGGTAAATAGGAGGATCCCCAAAGTGGCAAAACCGGTCTCCAAACTTTGTTTTTTGCAATACCAGCCCTCAAAGTTTACACCTACTAACACTTTTAGTCTCCGAAGTTTAGGAAATTTTGCAAAATTGCTCCCCAATTTGTGTAATGTCGTTACCGTTATGGTTTTTTGTTTATGAAGCAAATTTGTTTCGTCCCTCGTTCGCTCTCTTCCTCTTTGTATTTGCAAATTTTGGGGATCCTTAATGGCGTTACGAATTAAATTTGCCACGTTTTGCAAACTTTGAAGACCAAATTTACGTAATGTTACTTTGAGGACCAATTATGACACACACACAAAACATTGAAGATTAGTTGTCATTTTAAAACTTCGAGAATTGAATTTGTCAAAATATATAAAATATGAGAATAAATTTACCAAAATATGAAACTTTTACTATCAAATTTGCTTTTCACCCATTAAAAAAATCAAACTCTAATTATAAACTTGCTTGGATCGTCTCAAAATCTTCGCAATTTGACTGGATTCATTTATACTCCCTAGCATTGCCAACCCACACCTGGGTCTGAATCTGACCCTGACCCTGACCCTGGCCCTGGCCCTGGCCCTAACCCTGACCCTGGGGCACTAACTCCACCCTGCCCCACTTTACGTCTTTATCTTTATCTCCCTGCCCTTAGGCTTTTTATGTTCAACTTATTATAAGCATAATTTTTAATATATTAATTTGATATTTTAAATTAACGCACATTAAATCCTATACTTCTAACATTGTTGTACCATTGGCATACAAATCAATTATTTAATGATTGAGTGAGTTGAATTGGGTGATCCTATTAAATCAGCCAATTGACATCCATTAATTTATTGCATTTGTATTTGTATTTTTTTTTTGTAAAAATATAAGGAATTTATTTAATTTTTTTTATATAAAATAAGGAATCTAAAATCCCTTTACCAATTATTGACACGGCAACTAGTTCTTATATTACATAATTGAATAATCGCCACATATTTTTTATTATTGTCACATTTAATGTAACATTATTCCCAATGTCTGACAACCTGGAGCACATAAAATAAATTATATAAAAAAACAAAATTAAATATACAGGTTGTAAACATTAGTTACGTTTAACGCCATTTTAATTGTACCATACATTTGATCACTACTTATTAACGATTCATTGAAAATTTAAAATGGAAATAGTTCATATTTTGTTAGTCTAACATTGAAAACACGATTTATTTTGATTATGGGTGTTATGCAATATGAACAGTTCGTATTCGAAAAATATTCAACTTGTATATAATTAGATTTGTTCGTTCGAATATAAATATAAATATTGTTTGAACAATTTTTCAATGTTGTAATTTGAACGAATATAAATATTTTTGTGAACAAATATAAACGTTCGTAAGAAATATATTATATTATTTATATGTAATACAAATTTATTATTAACTATTTAAATTTAAAAACTCTAATCTATCATATTTCATATTATATCTTCAATATTTTATATATTTATTATTATTATTTTCTTATTACTATAAATTATATTATTATAATTTTCAAGTTTTAACCTAACAAAATATATTGAATTTCATATTGAAATTCAAATAAATTTGAATATATCGTTAAAACATGTTCAAACAAGTTATTCGAAAGAATATGAACATTCACATAAGTATTTGAACAATATTCAAACATTAATTTTTGTTAGAATAAAATATGAACAATGATATTACCTGAGGTATTCTTGGTATTACTATACCCCGGGAGCTCGTCCGACGTGGTTATGTATTATTTTCGATATCCTCGTATATTTGTGTCACAATATATTTTTGTGGGTATTCTCGTAATTCGGATCTCCCAAGCTTACATATGAGCATTATAATGACATTTCTATAAGTTTCAGGCAAATTCGTTCCCGAACGGGGTTAAGGGTATTTTCGTAATTTGGCGCCCGAGGAGCACGCTAGTAAGTTGTAGCAATATTTTTGGCTGTATGTTCAATATCTAGACGCAAGGAGTAAATATGCGAGGTTTTCTGGTATTTTCTCATTAACATTTCCGACTAATTCTCGACCGGGATGCATTTCCGAAGCTCCGGGACTATATGGCTTTTATTCAAATTTAATTGGATATTATTTAAGTACTTTGGGCTGAATCAAATGAAATTGGACTCATGGGCCTAAAACTTACCGGTTGGGCTGGATTTCTCTATAAATATGAGTCCCAGAGCACTGAAAAAGAGGTCACACGGCTACCACGCTTCACAAGCCAAAGTGTTTACTTAACTGCATTATGCTACTCGCGACTTTTTGCAAATAGTCGCGAGATTGTGTCATCCTAGTCGTAGTTGCGACTTTGTGTTGCCCGGAGTCGCGAGCTTCTGCTGGCTCGCGACATTCTGCACTGTTTCATTCGCTCTGCACCTTAGTAGTCGCGACTTTTCGCTCTGTACCTCCGTAGTCGCGACTTTTCGCACTGCTTCTCCGCAGTCGCGAGTTTTTGCCCGCCTCTCAGTAGTCGCGAGTTTTTGTGTACGAACTCGCGAGTTTTTGACAGTAACTGTACATTCAAGTGTATTTGATCGTTTTTCGTGCCGTTTTCGCCCGGATTACCGTATTTCTTCATTGTAATTGTATTTCTTGATTATTACAGTGAAAACAAGGTAGAGTTCCGCTCTCCGAGGACGTAAGCTCACACATTGTGGGTCAAACCTCGTATATCGCTCATGTCCCACAACAATTGAATTCCGAATAATTAAAGAAATTGACTGATCTAAAAGATAAATACCAAAAATATTTTTAGACGAGATCAAACAACATTAACATAAAGAGTTCAACTCGTTCGGATAGAACATCATTCCTAATTTCGCCAAATATGTTTTTGTCGTTATCTTAATGTTAATCTAATCCATTATTTCAAAAGATAAAACTAATCGTATAATTGTTTCGGTAAAAAATAACGAGAGCAAATTCATCTTTTGAAAACCATCAAAAGATAAAACTAATTTTGTTGTTATGTTCATATAAATGTAAATTTAAATGCTATAGTCATATAATTTTATATTTATTCTATATTATGATATTGGAACATATGAATTTAGATGGGATCCATAGTTTTGTAATCGGTCGAATCAGTGGATCAGAAAATATATTATACTAGTCGAATCAGTTTTGATCCTATTTGATAAAAAATCCTATTTGATCCTATTGATTACTTCATTCAGTAAAGTAGTTTATACAAAACATATTAAATAATCAATCAACTTCACTAAATGAAGGAGAATATCTATGGTTTCGTGTTATTTAAGTTCGATTACATTTTCCAAAAAACCAATAAAAACCACGTTTTTGCATAAAATATCGTTTGGATTGAATGGGATGTATGATCCATGGAATAGACATTAAAGTAGGCAAAGCTCTTTTGCTTATGTATGTATATATTAATCCTTTAAATATCGATAGCGACCGATATACATGACGAACTAAGTGCATCGATATGCCAGATCCTTATTGGGTATTCAAAATATATATTAGAATAATAAAATAAAATAAAATATTAATATATATAAAATACATAATTTTTTATCTCATTCTCAATTTATATTATATTTGATTTGAAAAATATAAATAACAAAATTTTACAAACTCCACATCTCTTTTTTACTAATTCAAACATATTTGATTGGTCTCGATCTGCTCAAAACTCTTACATGTCGGTATTTGTTTAATTCCCACCAAAACTGGTACATCCAATATTTTCGGTATTATTGTCTTCGGATAAAACTTTCATAAAAATAAAAATAAATTAATATTAAATATAATAAATTTAAAAATAAATTCAGAAAGAGATTTGATACTACGAATCCAATCTGAAAGAGTATCGCTTGTAGTACATTTTAATGATTTTGAACTTAAGAATATCTGTAGGAAAACTAATGTCATTCAGGATACACAAGGAAAACTTTATTCCTTAGGAATAATTGTCAATGTCGATAACCCAAAATCAAAACATATAAGAAGATCAAAATTAGAAAACATAAATATTCTATATCGTTCTTCTTAACCTTGTTATTATTATATATAGAAAATAATTTTAAATAGTCAAATATATAAAATCATATCCACCTCATCCCAATGAAATAGATAAGTGAAGATGAAGAATAATGACTTTTATTATACATAATAAAATAATAATAAATTCAATAAAACATTTTAAATATATAATTATTATACAACAATATCAATTGGTATACTAGAATTTTAAAACATTATATGTATGTATATGTTAGTGGGCATGTTGATAAATCATATGCTATGGCCATCTCGTCATACTCGTACCATTAATGGGATGATGATGTGGAGCCATCGATTTGAACATATTTACTTAGTAAAGAAGACTGGTCAATATCGAATTTGCTTGATTGATGAATCCATAGAGAAACTAAGTAATTAATCGTCATTATATAGATAGGTTTTAATATAAGTGGCCAAAAAAAGGAAATATTAGGTGGTGTGTGAATAGAGGTAGTCATGGACCAACCCAATCCGTCACTATGGGTCGACCCGTGGGTTGATCTATTCGAAAATATGTAACGGATTGGGCTGATGGAATGAACCCGTGGCTCGCAACGGGTCGACCCGTTATGGCCACGGGTTGTAACGGGTCGAAAAAATCATAATCGTTGGATTATCCTATGGGGTTTAACTCATGGGTTAAACCCAACCCAATTTAACTAGATGTGTAAACAAACCGAATTTATATTATTTTATGGTTCGAATTTGACTCGAAATATAAAGAGTTTGGTTCGAGTTTAAAAGCAAAAAAATTATAATTCGATATTTGTTTCGATTGAGATTATAATTCGACTCTAGTTTGAATTTAATGTTTAGTTGATTTAAAATAATATATATATTTATTATAATAATATTATCTCAAACCGGTTCGTATATGTTATTTAAAAATTTTCAGGTTCGATGATTGTTACTTCTATTCGTTAGGAATTCGAACCGAACTCAACTCGGTTCACAAAAATTAATCTCAAACTCGAGCATTGACTGGATTAACTCGATTCGAGAGATTTGCAAATCGATTGATTTTGTCAACACCCGTTAACTTAACCCATTTTGACCAACCCGTAGGCCGGGTTGGACCAATGATCAAACCCAACGGGTTGACCCATTAACGGATTAAAATTTAAGATCAACCCATTTGACCAACTCGTATGAATTGATGGGTTTATTGGGTTGAACCCGCAATCCGCTGGGTCTGGCCCATGACCATCTCTATGTATGAACATGGATCTACATGATTAATAATAATAATAATTAATTAGTAAATTAAACAAACCGTAAAAACGATACTTTAACAGTTTAGAAAATATATATTTAGCATACGAAATTTTTAAAAAGTTAAAAAGTGACCATGGAGTTTATATTAAATATTTTCCATCTATTTTTTAGTAAAAAATTTGATAACTTTATATATTTTACATTTAAAAGTTTGCTTACATGATCTTTATACACTTTTAAGCTTCCCATATTAAATATAAATACTATTTTATTATGATCAGTCTAAAACATTAACATATGTTAGAACCAAACATGAACGGTGTGGATTATTTGGATCAAATATATAATTATAAAATGTAGATATCATAACATTAAGGGTGAATGATATTTAAGGCCTTCAAAATTTGTATCATTTAACAAATTTGATTACTTTTGGTAAATCAAGTTTTTAGAAGGCAAAACTAATAAACAAACTTTCATTTTTGGCAAAACTAATCATCATATTTCATAAATTTTGACAAATTTAATTCTTAAAGTTAAATGTGTATGCAGAATTGGTAATTAAATTTAGAGGGTTAGTTTTGCTATACAGGGATTAAATTTGTCAAATTTTGTAAAATTAGAGATTGTTTTTTTCAAAATGATTAAAGTATAAGGAATATGGATGATACATTAAAGTTTGTGGATCAAATATACCAAAAATCACGTAATTTTAGGGATCAAACATGCTATTTTCTATAACATTAACAATTTTTTTAAAGTATAGTGATAAATATGAAGAATTTTAATAAGTTTGATACTTTTATAATTTTCAAAATTTGGAATGTGATATTTATATTAATTTAAGATATCTTATATCAAATTAAATATTATAAAAATATATTTTAGATTTGAATATGTGATACTTATAAAATGATGTGGCATGCCAATAATGTATCCACTTTATTATAACTATGAAAAAATGTATTAGAAAAATATAATATGGTTCACACGTTAATTAAAATATAGGAATTAAATCTCGAATTAATCATTAATGACAACCATACAAGAAAGTGACACTTAACCTATTAGAAATATATAATATTGTGGTGCACGTTAATTTAAATATAGGAATTAAATCTCCAATTAATCATTAGTGACAACCATATTCAAAAGTGACACTAATATTTCGTTATGAAAAATGTCGTATTTGGTCCTGAAGTTTCGTTATTCTACTAAATTTAGTTTTTCAAATTTTAATTTAGCATCTGCAGTCCTAATAATTTGACCGTTTTAGCAAAAACAATCCCAAATATTTCAAAAATTTGATAAATTCAATTAACGTGCAGCAAAACTAGTTTACAAAATTTGATGACTAATTTTTACCATACACATTAAACTTTTAGGCTATGTTCTGTTCAAGTTTTTGTTACGGTGTCAGACAATATGGACGACGTGGATGATTATAAAGTGTTATTTAATGCTTGTATTTGTAATATATTAGTAATATTTCAAATTTAATTAAATCGAATATAATGTTATTCATAATTAAAAGGATAATAAAATCATATATTACTTAAAATATATTTTACATTTAACTTTATACAGAACATCATTTTTATTATATAATTCAATTTATCTATTACATAACACTGAATGCATTCATGATCTGTAATCACATTATGAAAACACATTCTCAAACTGCATTTTAAATCTAAAAACACATTCAGAACATATCCTTAAGATATATTTGAATACTCTTTTGTTTTCAAAAAACTTTGAGTTTTAGATTGTTTAAAATTAAGATATCTTAATAATAAAATTTGACAAATAATATAAATTTGAGAATATTAAATATAATATACATATATTATTATTATTATTATTATTATTATTATATATGAAAAGAATCGTACGTACAGTTGTAGGTAATGATTATCTGTTTAAGATGCCACGTGAATGTGGCAGAAGTGGTGAGGGTGATAGTGGGCCCTATGGCCCAATAGATTTAATTCTGGCCCAGAAACGGGACCAGTTTAAGTGTCTTCCCTATGTTTATCTTGGCATCTTCCTTTGGCTATCCAACCACTTGGCGCTGCGATTTATAAATGCTTAAAACCCCACCACCGCAACCACAGATAGTATTCTGGGCTTCTGGTCATGTCCTTTTTATTATCCGGTATTTTATTTTTAATTTTTTT
>RWGZ01001427.1:66303-110585 GCA_009725065.1 Utricularia reniformis
AAAACGAAAGAATGCTAAGTAAGGTTCATAATAGATATGCAGAGGATTGAGTAGTCCTTCTGGATGTTTTAACCATCAAGAGTGCATCTGATTTGTGCATTTAAATGACAGAGTTGAATGTACTAAGAAGAATGGTTGAACCCAGAACAATGGTACCCAACCTTAATCTGAAAAAGTGGTGATTAAAAAATAATTGGTTATTATATACAATATTTTTAAAACGGTACGGTTATAGGAACAGTTCGCATTTTTGAATGGTTGGACCGCCGTACCGACTTGTTTTTTAAAACGCTGATGTATACATAGAGGCATAGCTATGCAAACAAACTTAAGGTGCTGCAAGAAAATCTATGAAAATCAGAAATTGGAGTTATTCAAACTAGCAAGCAAGCATATAGTTCATTATCATCAAATCAACTAATAAACAGTAGATTTTGAGAGAATAAAAATGCAGGAGGAATAGGAATTCACACGTACATACACAAGCATATAAGAGATTCAAGGGATAGAAAATGATTAGTTTTCACACAAGCACGGTTCCTCTCAACCAAGAACGCTATCCAATCTCGATTCAAACGGAGTAGAGTGCCATTTAACTCTCTGATCCTGTAAACATCTTCTCATTAGTAACAACGTGTTTCATAGAAGAAAAAAAAGCATTTAAACCTTGAGAAAATNTTTTATAATTTTCAAAATTTGGAATGTGATATTTATATTAATTTAAGATATCTTATATCAAATTAAATATTATAAAAATATATTTTAGATTTGAATATGTGATACTTATAAAATGATGTGGCATGCCAATAATGTATCCACTTTATTATAACTATGAAAAAATGTATTAGAAAAATATAATATGGTTCACACGTTAATTAAAATATAGGAATTAAATCTCGAATTAATCATTAATGACAACCATACAAGAAAGTGACACTTAACCTATTAGAAATATATAATATTGTGGTGCACGTTAATTTAAATATAGGAATTAAATCTCCAATTAATCATTAGTGACAACCATATTCAAAAGTGACACTAATATTTCGTTATGAAAAATGTCGTATTTGGTCCTGAAGTTTCGTTATTCTACTAAATTTAGTTTTTCAAATTTTAATTTAGCATCTGCAGTCCTAATAATTTGACCGTTTTAGCAAAAACAATCCCAAATATTTCAAAAATTTGATAAATTCAATTAACGTGCAGCAAAACTAGTTTACAAAATTTGATGACTAATTTTTACCATACACATTAAACTTTTAGGCTATGTTCTGTTCAAGTTTTTGTTACGGTGTCAGACAATATGGACGACGTGGATGATTATAAAGTGTTATTTAATGCTTGTATTTGTAATATATTAGTAATATTTCAAATTTAATTAAATCGAATATAATGTTATTCATAATTAAAAGGATAATAAAATCATATATTACTTAAAATATATTTTACATTTAACTTTATACAGAACATCATTTTTATTATATAATTCAATTTATCTATTACATAACACTGAATGCATTCATGATCTGTAATCACATTATGAAAACACATTCTCAAACTGCATTTTAAATCTAAAAACACATTCAGAACATATCCTTAAGATATATTTGAATACTCTTTTGTTTTCAAAAAACTTTGAGTTTTAGATTGTTTAAAATTAAGATATCTTAATAATAAAATTTGACAAATAATATAAATTTGAGAATATTAAATATAATATACATATATTATTATTATTATTATTATTATTATTATATATGAAAAGAATCGTACGTACAGTTGTAGGTAATGATTATCTGTTTAAGATGCCACGTGAATGTGGCAGAAGTGGTGAGGGTGATAGTGGGCCCTATGGCCCAATAGATTTAATTCTGGCCCAGAAACGGGACCAGTTTAAGTGTCTTCCCTATGTTTATCTTGGCATCTTCCTTTGGCTATCCAACCACTTGGCGCTGCGATTTATAAATGCTTAAAACCCCACCACCGCAACCACAGATAGTATTCTGGGCTTCTGGTCATGTCCTTTTTATTATCCGGTATTTTATTTTNTGGATAATTTCATTATGGATGCCAAAATACAGGTTTTTATACTCTGTTCTACATAACGGTTATATGACCGTTGTCAAAACATAAAGGCCTACTGTCTACTTAATTGGGCTGGACTGAGCCCAGATTGCTTTAGTTGTCCAAGATAGGGAGCTCGTCCATGGATCGGGCTTGATCATCTTCAGCTTCCTTGGTGGTTTTCAACTTGTTACAGCATTCTTCTGTCTTGAGTAGTTGATTCCTGGGTTCCTTTGGTAAGCTCCTCTGATTGTCCTGCAAGACTAGAGTTAATTAGACAATATTTAGCTGGGTTCGTATAATACTGGCCGCCGGCGAAGCGAACCGGTGGTACTGGTACCACCGGTTCTTAACTCGCTCCATTTGATTCGGTTAGTTTCGCTCCGCTAAAAAAATCTCAATATACGAGAAAAAAAAATCATTTCAAAATTATATAAATAACCTTAGACTCAAATATTTATAGTAATTATGGTTAAATAAGTTTAACATTTTTTAATCAATGTTTTATTGAAGAATTTTGACTTATAATAAAAATGATTTTTTTGAGTGAAACTGATTGAAATTTTGTTAATATTTCATAACTAAAATTCTAAACAAAAACTTATGTGTTAAGTAGTGTTTTTATCTCATTTGAAATTTTGACAAAATTTAAGAGATTGTAAAATTAATATTACAATAAGTATTATAATTTTTCGAATTTAAGGATATTTTAATAATTTTAGATTAAAATTAATAATATATTAAGATTTAATATGAATTTATTTGATTTTAATAATTAAATTGATTTGAGAGCATATTCAAAGGAATTTTATAAGAAAAAAATCCAAAAGAAAAATAAAAATTATGGAGCACTGGAGAAAGAAATATGTTGGCATTGGGCCAGTCCAAGTCGGAGATTTGGGAAATATGGAAGGCTGGAGTTGATACTGGCCCAGTAGAAATTTAACCCTCCTGCAATCTTTAGTGCCGGTGAAACAGAGAGAGCACATAAGAGGACCTCGATTTTTTAATAATTCATATTACTTCTGCTTCGACTTCCCATCGCAATTCGGATCTGTTGATGATAATTTGATTTACTGTTGGTAGAGTTGATGCGTTGCGCGATGTGAAAAGGGGTTTTAATTAGGTTACGAAAATTTCAGCTGCATGTCATGTGTTCGACGAAAGTTCCAGCATTTCTGAGGTACACATTGCGTTTGTTTTAACAATGCATAGCTTTTTTTACTTGCCTGAAATGAGATTACTGATGTTATTTCATGGTATTGGTTATGTTGCAGAATGATAACTTTGTTTAGGGATGAGGAGAAATGAGGGGGATTACTTGTTGCAAATTTCGTCAAATTATTGGTTTGAATGTTATGTGGCTTCATTCTTCAATTGAAGCCGAAAGTAGAGTCAGGGAAATTGTTAGAATTGTGAATGACCATCCTTATCCGGATCGGCCTTTGCATCCTACTCTTTGCCATGAAATCCCCAAGGCTGTATTGTCATCTTCATTAGTTGAACAAGTTCTTGGTAATTTATTTGGTTCACATGGGAATGGCCTCAAAGCATACGAATTTTTCAAATACTGTCTTGATAACAGTGATGTGTATATTCCAAGTTCAGATGCTTTTGAGAAAACGCTACATATACTTGCTCGTATGCAGTACTTTCGCAAAGCGTGGGAGTTGTTAGAGAGAATGAAACAGACTCAACCTTCGATGCTGACTTTGAAGTCAATGAGCATACTTTTATCAAGAATAGCTAAGTTTAAGTCTTATGAAGAAACTTTGCAGGCTTTTGAGAGAATGCAGGTTGATATATTCTCCGGGAAACAGTTCGGAACAGATGAATTTAATGTGCTTCTTCGAGCATTTTGCACACAGCGACAGATGAAGGAGGCTAAGTCTGTCTTCAACAAGATGCATTCTCAGTTTCCTCCCAACACCAAAACCATGAATATTCTCTTGTTGGGATTTAAAGAATCAGGTGATATTATTGCAGTTGAGTTGTTCTATCATGAGATGGTTAGAAGAGGTTTTAAACCGAACATTGTCACGTATCATATCAGAATCAATGCTTATTGCAAGAGGCGTCGGTTTGGTGATGCTCTAAGGCTCTTGGAGGAGATGGAGCGCTCATGTTATTCAGCAACATTAGAAACAATAACAACATTGGTTCATGGAGCTGGAATAGTTGGAAATATCACTATGGCGAAGCAGTTATTCGACGACATTAGAAAAAGAGATCTACAGCCAGATACCGGGGCATATAATGCCCTAATGAATTCCCTCATTAGATCCCGGGATGTGGCTTCGGCTAGTGCTCTTCTAAATGAAATGGAGAAGAATGACATTCAACGTGACAACATGACTTATCATATAATGTTCTTGGGGCTGATGAGATCAAGTGGCATATATGGCGTTTCTAATCTCTACTCCCAGATGGTTGCAAAGAATTTCATACCGAAGTCTCGTACGATAGTTATGCTAATGAAATTCTTCTGCCAAAGCGGTAGACTCGACTTGGGGCTCAATTTTTGGGATTACATGACGAAAAAGGGGCAGTGTCCTCACATTCATGCACTCGACCTTCTCGTAACGGGGCTATGCGCTCGTGGAAGAGTTAATGAATCTTTTGAGTGCTCAAAGCAAAGTCTGATAAGAGGTAGATTAGTGAGTGATGATACTTTCCAGTTGTTGCAGAGGATGTTGCTTGAGGTTGGAGAGTTGGAAAAGGTGGAAGAATTGAAACATATGATACATAAATTGAAGTTATTGTTGCCTCGTCGAACCATAACTTTACGATTGGAAAAATGATGTCGTCATGTGAAGTAAAGTCTATGTAACATATATGCTTAAAGAAACAATTTTTTTATTATTGAAAATGAGATTATTATTGTTGTCTTTGAAAGTAATTACACCTTTTCTTTTTGCAATTAATTGGTTTCATAATAAAAGCTCTTGGAATGTATAAATTGACTCAAACCCTATTTTCGAGGTACACCCCCACTATTTTATGTTTGTGTGTATTTTCTTGTAAGGATCTGTTAAATGGATAAGATTTTGTATTCAATAATTTAAAATTGTTGATTTAAATGTAAACTGAATGTTATACGGAATACATTTTGTTTGAGATATGGGTTATGATGCCATAAGAGTAAGATCTTGTATTTAATAACTTGAGATTGTTGGTTTAATTTTATGTTTTTTCGTATTCATTTTTTAGTATTAATGTATTGTTTTTTTGTGTGTTTTGCTTCAGATTCTTTATTTGTGTTGCGAAAAGTTCAACTTTTGAATTATGTTTTTGCCTACATGTTAAAGTTTAGTTGGGAGTTGCATATTGATAATTTATCATATAATATCAATGTTGTGTGTTATTATTTTCAATTATAACGATATAGATTATGCATTCGACAAGCTTAGATTTCTAACTACATTATCAGAATCCAAATATTAGAAGGTGCACTATTTTTAAGAATAATATGATTTTGTATATTTGGCGTTGGAGCAAAGGTAAGTTTATTGAAATTTGTCAAAGTTACATTTTTCTTATGGTAATCAAAATTGAATTAATGAAGAAAAAGAGGTCCAAATTGCAAATGATGCGATAACTATTTGGACTTTTACTCATATCATTCCAAATTTTACTTATGATGTTACATTGCAAAGATATAGTTGATAGAGTTGCATACATTCATCACAACAATGTTTTTTATGGTACACTTAATCCCAACAAATTTTTATTTATTAAAAATGTAGCAAAAATTGTTTACAATGAGAATGGAAATATAATTAATTTTTAAAACTTATTTATTAATTTAGTATTTCTTATAAATTTGATATTCTATATTTATGATTAACATTTCTTGATAGGGAGAGCTCCCGTACTAAAAATGATCCACCAAATGAAACGACGGATTGCTATTATTTGGAGTGTGTATTTTTTTATGATTGATGCGCGATAATACATCATTCAAGTATCTATCACGTTTGACCGAGGAGATCCAATATTACTTTAGCTTAATAGAGTCTTCACTGGAAACATTTGACATAATTAAGATGTTAAATAAACAAATGTTATTGATATATTTAGATATTTTAAGAATAAATCATTTATCACCTAGTATTTTAATAGAAAAAAATAAATATTACTTTATAATTATTTTATTGTGTTTGTTTTAAAGGCAGACCGTATCAATGGTTATCCAAAACTCATTTTTATGAGATGAAAATAAACAAATATCTTTTATTGATAATTGTAATTCATTTTTCATGAAAAAATGGAAAGTTCATGAATTTAAGAATGAATTAAAAATAAATTACTCTATTGCTGTTAGTATGAATGGAATTGGAGTGGAGGTCTTCTCATTACATTTTATGTCATAACGTTTATTACAATTTTATGAGTATTATATATCTTGTAAGATTTTTATTCGCAATAAATTTGTGCATTAATAGGAACTTAAGATATGACATAATGCATTTTCTCATTTCTTGTATTTATAAACTAGTGTTTAATATATATATATTTTATGGTTATGTTATAGTGTAATATGAGAGGGGCCATGGATGTTGGAATACTTTTTTAGAATTCACAACTCCAATTTATTGATTGAATTACATAATTAAATGAATGTGTGTATTTTTTTCATTCAAATTAATATCAAATGAGTAAGATCTTTCCCTCAACAATATGAAATTGCTAATTTGAATGTAATTGAATGATAGTCCAATACAATTTTTTTCAAATACGTGTTATGCCACATGAATAAGATCTCGTATCTAATAATTTGATATTGTTGGTTTTAAGTTTCGTTTTTTAGTATATGTTTTTATCATTTATGTCTTGTATTTTTATGTGTTTTTATTATTAGTTATTTATTTGTGAATTATTTCATGATTGCATGTTTTATTCAAATTTTAGTAAGATATTTGTTTATTGATAATTTATCATTCAATATCAATGTTATATGTGTTATTATTTTAATTGAAGCAATGTAAATTTAACTAAAAGTATACAAATAAGTGTATATTTTTTCTTTAATTATCACCCGTATCATTTATATCTATTTTATCATTTAACTAAATCATTAATGTTATTCAACATATTTATTTCAATTTTGTTAATATCATTCTAACATTCTCTATTTTTTAGAAAAATGAATGATAAAAGACAAATATTATCCAAACATACTCTTGGAACAATATTAATCCAATGGACCACTATTCGTGTACAATGAAGGGGAACTGAAAAATTGCGGTGGTATACATGTCGCAAAAGGATCGTTTTATATGCGAGAAGTGGAAGTTAAAAGTTTTTTTGAAAAATAAGGATGAAGATTCCGCATTCAAGGTAACCATTCATGACGTCAATATAAATATTAGGAGGTTCCATTATTTTGCAGAAGATAATGATTTTATATATTTGGCATTGGAGCAATGGTCAAATTATATAAACATGTGAGGTTACATTTTTATTCATGTAACATCAATTTGAAACTGTTTAACCTCATCAATTTGAACAATATAATAGGTTCGCCAAGCTCGTCTACAAGTGGAATATTTTGAAACTTACTTTTCAAGAAAAGGTCATGCAGATTACGCAGAAAGGGTTCCACTGCAGAGTTCTCTTCATATGTAGAAAAAACAAGATTAATCTCATATCACATATGTATTCACGAGATTTCCTCGTCAATTTCTTCAACAGTCCACTATTATTACCTAGATTTTCAGCCGGAGATCGATCCATGGAGGCGGCAGCGAACGCACAGAAACCGCGGAGATAGCGATTTGTTGGAACGGATCTTTGACGGTTCTACTGTAATCTGATGGGAAATAAGAGTAACAGCAATTTTGTCGTGCTTGGAGTTTCAAAATTCGGTTTCTAAAATATAAATATTATTATCATTATTTCCTAAGCATCCGTCGTTGCTGGAAGTCTGGAACTCGTGTTTTTTGCTGTATTTTCCGGGTTGTGTGGAGAAAACATTTGTTTTTTTGCGACCTGAGCAGGTATTGGGTCTGGACTCTGGGTGCTCCCAAACGAAAAGACCTCAGGCTCTCTTGGTCTTGACTAAGCATTGGTCCTAGTCCAGGGCATTCTTGTGAAACTATCTGGGCTGAATCGGTCCATTGGACGGATAGGTTGAGTGATCGAAAAATTTAAAATAAAAATAAAATATTATATAATTTTGTGGACTGAGGGGCAATCATCATTTTTAAAAATTCAATTGGAAATTATTAAATGTAATTTTTCAATTACCAAATAAAATACTCATCAATTACAGTTTGCCCCTGTGAAGAGGAGTAAGTAGGCTTTGTGTCTACTAAATATATTTAAACTTAAAACAAGTTGGTGAAAGAATATAACGCAATACACTTGATGCTCTTCATCTTCTTTGGAAGTTGAGAACCTTAATGGATGCAGCGAAAGCAGAGAAGAAGACGATGCAGAAAGCAATAAGAACAACGACAGAAACACCGAGCATTCCATTTTCATACCCGAAATTCACATTGATGAACTCTTTCACAGTCCCATCAAACTCAGGTCCAACTATTCTTGTTTCTACATCTCCTAATTGAGATGTGATTATTCCTCGTAATGTCCATGCAATCGGGCTGATGTAGTAAAACCATATCCACCATCCAGGAATACTCTGCATCCAACACACACATTCACATATTCAAAACCATGCTTAACTCATCCTAATGTGTCAAAATGATCTCTTTTGTAAACTTGGGAATGGAAGATTACTTACAGGTTTTGGGACGAGAAAGCCGGAGAGGAGATTCCATAGAGAGTAGCATGCAGAAGAAACCACAGCAGCAAAGTGTTGAGTGGCAGTAAGTCCAACAACCATCATTCCGTAGTAGGTGAAGTATGTGAAGGTCAGAAACATGAATACCAGATACAGAAAGAATTTTCCTGTTGAGGGAAAACATGTGACCAAATTGGCTTCTGCTTCTGCTTAAGCAAGATTGTAAAAACATGGAGGGTATTATACCTGCAGTTCTCTCGAAGTTGATCATGAAGTATGTTATGATACCATAAATGATTGTTTGCAGTAGAATGTAAGGGATCTCCACAAGGCCCTGAGGTTTTAGGTAAGTTAGGTACTTGAACAAAAATGAGACAGGATTATTGAGATGAAGTTCGTTCATATACCTGAGAGCATGCGAAGGGAATCGGGGAGTACATTCCAGCGGCTTTTTCACGGTAGAAAACTGTCCTCTCGATGGACACTACAGGTTGTACGGATGAAGAATTGTTTACCCCAAGAAACAAGACAGAAGCATATAAGGCTCCCATCACTACAAATAACTCTTGCGTTGAATTCCTGGTTTATCAAATGGATTCAAGATTAAGAATATGCACTCATTTTCTACTCATACTTTCAGATTTACAAATGAAGAAGGGAAGATTTACCTTTTTGAACCAACATCCCAAAAAACAGTACCGATGATGATAGCGCTCAACGTTGTGAAGAATATTCTCACTGCATTATATGCTGGACTCCTCCAATACACAATACTTTGCTTCCATAGACATATCTTGAATTGTGAAATCGTATCTCTACAATATGTAGATGAAAATTTCAGAGGTTCTGAGTTTTCAGGTGGAATACTCAGACGCTCAATAGAAGCTTCAACGTTCCTGCATGACAAATGTAACTAGTTTGATTGATGGACTTCCATGAAAAGTTTCTACGAAAAATGAAAAGTTACAAAAATTACCTGTATTGTTGTGAATTTTGGTATAGAACAGCAAAATCTTCATGGATATTCTCCTCAATAGCATGTGTGCTTACCTCTAGCATCCAAGTGGCGGGGTTGTAACCATCAGGAATTGGAGGAACTCCTTCAAATGCCTAAACTCAAAAACATATAAAAAAACAAAGTTTTGAGAAAAGTAAGATAAATGTTTGGTCATTTTTAGCAAAAAGTGCATATGAATTTCTGATAATTTTGTTCAACAATTTTTTTACCTGAAAATAGTTGATCATGGTTTGTGATCTCACCCCAAGCTTCCCACCATATATCACTCTTCCACCGCGTTTCATTAGCAAAAGCTGCAATGTTCGGATCATTTAGTGTCAGAGTTTGATGGATGTTACTAACTTCATACCTCGTCGAAGGCTTCAAATATCTCAATACTTGGCTGATGTATGGTGCAAACCACAGTTCTTCCCGTGTCAACTGTATTTCGAACTGTTCTCATGACAATAGCTGCTGCCCTTGCATCAAGACCGGAGGTAGGCTCATCCATAAATATGATTGATGGGTTTGCAACAAGCTCCACTGCAATCGTTAGCCTTTTTCTTTGCTCAGTTGACAATCCAGAGCTACCTGGCATCCCAACTAAAGCATTCCTCAGAGAGTCAAGTTCCACTAATTGCATAACCTCTTCAACGAACTCCTGAAATCATAGTTTTAGTTACCCAAAAGAGATCATTAATTTTCGAATATTATGGAATAATTGATAAGCAATATCTCACTTTTCTTTGCGTGTCATTTACTTCCTTGGGGAGCCGGAGAAAAGAAGAAAACCAGAGAGACTCGACAATAGTGACTTGAGGAGAATGTATATCGTTTTGTTCCACATATCCTGAGATTCTAGCAAATGATTTCTGTTCCTTGGAGTACCCAGAAATTCTAATATCTCCTTCTATCCGTCCACTGGTCTTCCTACCAGCAAGAACATCCATTAATGTGGTCTTCCCTGCTCCACTAGCACCCATTAACGCTGTGAGAACCCCAGGTGAAAATACTCCGCTAACATTGTGGAGAAGCTGCAACTCCTTTTCTGGTATACCTTGTGAAGCCATTTCCTGGACAGAGAACAAAACACATTTTTCAAACAATACAAGTATAAACTATGTATCTTGAAAGGGTAATTACCATTGGCATGTCAACATAGTAGTTGACATTATGGAAAGTCATCGCTAGTGGTTTAAAAGGTAGAATCATCCCTTTATTATTTTTCCCTTCACTACCTTGGTTTGTAGGGACTGACTTGAAATTCGTAATTTGACCTGATACACCGTTGTTCACATAGAAATGTAGAAGAATTGATATGTTTGTTTAACTGCTTACCAGTGTTAGATGTATTATTCTGGTCGTCATCACCAGGCAAAATTGTCTGTGCATTGCTTATAGCTGTAAAGTGCAGGGAGATGCCAGAAAGATAAATAGGTTCATATCCGTAGAACTCAAGTGAACATTTTACAACAGTTAGGCTCATAAAACTTCAAGTTTTAAACGCTTACGATTAAGAAAGGTGAGTGCCAGTGTCACAGCTACGTTCAAAAGCACAGCATATGCTAGCAAAACTCCAATTCCAACCCAGTACCAATTATCATCAGTGGGGAAACTATGAAGCTTGAGAAAAGCAGCCCCCAGATTGGTATTCCCTCCAATTTGTTGCTGCAAAAATCATTGAAAAGCATAAGAACATCAACAAGGAATTGGCCTTCATCCAAATAATCTAGAGAGAAAAGTACGCTAGTCCATCTGGTAGCAGTAAACTCATTGATAGATATTGCACGCTGTGCATAGGACAGTGGAGAAATCCAAAAGCCCCAGATCCACCATGGCTTGATCATAGCTGAGATAAAGAGATTATCATTCAATAAATCCAGAGAGGTGATCTTAAGATCATAGAAAATGTTATAGAAATGTTAAGACTGCGTTTAGTGAGAGAATATATGTAAACATGATATACGCACCTTTTGGAATAATAAATCCACCCAACAAAAATATTATGAACAATGCAGCTGAGCCGAAAGTATTAGCAACTATCATATCTCTGGCAAAAGAAGCCATAGTCCTGAAGAGACCTAATGCCATCTGGTGTACCGAAAAGAGTAGGAGCATATAACGGAAAAACCTGAAAATATATATGAAGATTAATGAAATGAATTAACAAAAAATCAATGAAGAATCTCTAGGGAGAACCTTCCCGGTGCAGGAGCAAATCCGACTGTATAATATACCACACAAGACCACACAACTGATTCAATAACGGAGTAAGGGACACGAAGTAAGAAACTGGAGATTGACCACGCCCATGCTGGATGGAAAAGGTTATCACGTTGCTTGTAAAACACTGGAAGTCGAAAAATCATCAGAGGTAGCTCAGAAAATCCATTGAACATCATATGCACCATGCCATAGAACAAACACGAAAGATAAAGCTGAGCATTGGTCATATCAGTCGGATGCAATCTCGTTCGAAGAAACATTGTACAGGTTACAAATCCTACAATGGCAACCTGCAAAGTGATAGGTACTAAAATGTTAAGTATATCTTCAATGAAAGCTCGGTCAAATTATGTTTAGAATGTAATAATTTTGATAAAATATTGTGTTACCTGACATGTTCTAAATATATATAGAAATCGATGTCGACTGATGAGAAGTATCTCTCTAAACAAGCATGCTTTAAATAGCTCTATTGCTCCTGCTGCATATTTTGTCTTCGGCAATGCTGAAGGGTGGTTTTTAGATTTCTCATATGGAACAGATAGGAAAGACTCTACATCACGACCATATCTTGAATTTTTGAATTGCTCAGCTATTCTTGAAACTGGAATATATTCATAAGCTTTTGTGCGGTCATGCCAATACTGTTCCTGATCCTTTCTTGATGTTACCTAGAAAACCATGCATTGTTTAATAGCTGTGAATATCATTAAATCAGGGGAAGATACCGGTACTAGCATTACCTCCTGCAGAAAATCTGCAACACTCTTTCGTGGTGGCAATTTGAAACCTAGAGACTCAAAAAACTCTACAACCCCATCTCTAGGACCTTGATATATTAGGTATCCATCAGAAAGCAATATTAAATCATCAAAAAGATTAAAAGTCTCTGGAGCAGGTTGAAGAAGAGCCATTAAAACTGTTCCCTCCATCACATGTACAAAGTTTTTGATGCAATTAACTATCTGAAATGTCGTGGAACTATCAAGCCCAGTTGAAATTTCATCCATGAAAAGTGTTTTCCGTGGCCCAACCACCATTTCTCCTGTATAAAAAGCTTCGAAATATTAGTTATGCATTTTTACACTTTCACATCAAACATTAGAACAACATGAGCATGAACATAACAATAATTTGAAGCAAAAAAGACCTGTTGTCACTCTCTTCCTTTGCCCCCCAGAAACTCCCCTGAGCATGTCACTCCCTACCAATGTATCTGCACATATATCCAATCCCAGTACTTTCAACATGTAGTCTGTGGATACGCTGTGCTTTTTACCAGCAACAGACGATGCCTGAAAATTTTCCGTAAGATCATACAGGCGCCATTATTAGCACTAAAAGAACATGATTCAAAAGATCAAGAGAAACGTCTACCTTCATATAAGCATCTATCTCCGGGCGAGGGCGTATATTTCTCTCCTTCTCAATCCGGGTCAAGTCCTTCATGTACCCTGCAAATGCGAAATGATCGAATAAGTTCATCACCATCTTCAGAAACATCATTTCCATTAATTCGATTGGGCATTTAAATGAACTGGGAGACAAGAGTTGTCTTAACAAAGCAAGTGCTAACGGCTACCAGCGATGACTGTACATGTAAAGTGACGCTCCAGAAATCGTAAGAGAAATAAGATATTGGGTACGTACCCGAGAACCCTTCACTTGAACCTTGGCATCTAGCAGCGAAATCTAGTGTTTCTCTAACGGTTAGTTCCGCAATGTGATTATCTGTTTGCCCAATGTAAGCAGCAGTTCTTCGAACATAGAAATCATCAAACCTGTGACCGTTGTATGTAATCTTCCCACTTTTCTGAAGCCAAATTTCGATGTCAGATCTTAAAAAAAGCATTGCAAAACACTTTCACAATAACATTGATGAAATTATCATTTTTAGACCTTTTCACCATTAAAATTTCACTATAAAAACTGACCTCCGACGATTTAATGGCATACTCACGTAGCCCAGAAATAAAAAAAGCAACACAGTGCCATTAAGAAAACAAATTCGGATTCCGACTGATACTAGACAAAAAAATCCATACTAACCTTTAAACCAGTGTCAAGCTTCCCTGAAAGTGCCCGAAGCAATGTAGATTTTCCAGAACCAGGAGGAGCTAAGAGTAATGTCATCCTGGAAAGAAAACGTTGAGATACTATATATACACCAAACTACTTGAATGTGATGTTATTTTTGCTTAATAACAAACCTTCCTGATTTAACTACTCCATCAATGTTCTTTAAGATTCTTAGTTCATGTCTTTCTGGACGAAATATCCTCAGTTTAGTCAATATCATCTGCACACGACAAACCAAAAACAAGCAGTAAGTTAATCAATTCATAGATTATCGAAAAAACGAATTTTTGGAAAAAGAAGTTTACCTCAAGCATATCACGAGTGTAATTCACCAAAGTAGGGAGAGCTCTGGATCCTACTTGCACATCTGCTGTGATTTGAAGATTCTGAAATCGAACTTCAACATTTGGAATCTCAAGTCCAACTCTATACCATAAAAAATTCAAAAGTTACAGTTATCAATACAGTATTGAATTTTTCAAGCACAGAAGTAGCTTCATGTTGAATGAGAATCCCTGGCTCACATCCATGAAATAAATCAACAGAAACAGAATTCTTCAAATCATTTGAAATCACAGAATACAACAGAACAGAATATGTATTTGAAATCAGATTATTCACACTGCATGAAAATCATAATTTCACCTATCAAGACGTTCTTTGATCCCAGTAAGAAGCTTCAAATTATCCTGCGCATTCGTATCGAGTGCTCTTCTCACAAGAAGTTCACGACTAAGCCTATCTAATTTCCGTACATCGACGGTATCCGTTGTCTCTCCACCATCCTCGTCACCCGTCCGTCTTAATAACGCGAAATTAGTACGCTGTCTCGACGGAAGACGCTCCAAAGCAGCCCATCGTAGTTCCTCCTCGTCTCTTTCAACGAAATCTGCGTTTGAAGGCCGTGAAAATGAACTTTCACCTTCTAACTCCATCTCAATCTCAAAATACTCGCTTCCCGTCGACGCGGCCATTGCAAAACTCAATGGATGAATCAGGCGGCCACTGGGGGCAGTCTTAATAGTGTGAAATCATAAACTAACTGAAACTGTGTGATGTGAATTGAGGAATCAAAGCCTCTCACTTCCGAAATCTCTGTGAATAAGAAATAGATAGTTAGTTTTAGACGATCGTAAATAGAGGAGGACCGGGAATTTCAAAGAATTAAAATGACTATATTACCCTCTTTCAGTATAAATGCAATGCACACCTTGGGATTCTTTCCAGAAACACAGTATATATTACCACGTTTTCCGGTAAGTTTGTTAAACGAATATATATAAAATATTTTCATGTGAAATTTGAATCTATTATTAATTATAAATAATGCACTCTATTTCAAATTTATATATATCAATATATGATAAAAAGGAAGTGATATATAAAGATATATTTGTAGTTAATCATATTTATAAATATAATTAATTCACTCATATTTATAATGATTAAAATATATGTAATTATATATATAGACATATATTTGTAACTAATCATCCGTAATATACTAACAATCCAAGCCCTAATTGATTTGTCTGTTAGTGTATGGTAAAATCTTCAAATAGTTAGAACAGCAAAACTAATTTTAATTAATTAACTTTACAATATCAGAATTTAATTAATAACTAATTATTCTTATTTTCTGTTCAAAAAAAATCTCATTATTCTTATTTCTAATAATAATAGTATGATTATATTTATTATATTTTATATATAAATACATATTAATATTTTAATATCAATAAATGAGAAGGTTTGACCTGGACGTGATGAAAGATCAAAGAGCACAAGATACAGAAACTGCACAAGGGAAAACGACGCCTGGACGTAACGTGGAGACCCCATGAAATTTTCACATACAAAGCTTGGCGTCAAATGCGTGAACGTATGAATCTTTATCAACAAAGAGTAAGATTTGAACTACCAAAGAAGTTAAGCAATAACCAACTCCACAATGCTGCCAATATCCTTATCTTAAAAGTTCAACATATTATTTATATATCACAAAAACTATATCATCCCATCATACATATTACTATTTGTAAAGTATAATCAAAGGCTAGTGCTGTAACTGTAACTGTAACTGTAACTATTACCTTGTTTTACTTGAGGTGTTCTGCTGACGAGAGATGGTATCATGGTGACTATGGACGAGTTGTTTGCTCCGGCTCTTAATGCGGCTTTACCTGCTTCTAAGAACCTATTGACTGAATCTTCTGCGTAACGGAGGGCTTCACGTACGTTCATAGTTTTTCCAATGTGAGGATAAGTGTTGAGGATGTAGTCTCCGTTGAGTTGTGATGCAAGTTGAATAAGTTCTATTTGGAACTCGGAGAGTTTCTCGTCTTCCTTTGGTCCATGATGCCTCAATGATGTCTTTACTTCAGGGAGTTTCACTGAGACATAAAAAAACAAGTAAATTCACTAAATTCAACTTTGTGTATCACTCTAGTTGTTCTAAACCTGGGCAATCATCTCGAGGGGTGCTGCGAATCTGCAAGTACTTCTCAAAAGTTCCTGCCCATGCATCTCTTTTGGTCAAAAAGTTTGATTTTAGATTGAACAGTTTCTTCAAAGTTGCAGGTATTGATGAGTGTTCGTATTGTGAAGTTGCAGTTGGGCCATTTGGTTCATGAATCACTGCAAAAAATTAAGATGAAACACCGCAAACTAAACGCTTCTGAAAGAAACAATCAAGAACATAATTTGGGACTTTATAATAAAGTGTAAATCTTCTACTTTTCATGATCATGAAGCCATCAACTACGAGATAGACATATCATTAGGAATCGAACATTCGACACCCCTCGCACAATCAAATCAAGCTCTTATACTGTAAATGACACTACACTTAAGCTTCAACCAACATGATGAAACACAAATTTTAAATGCATTCAATAAAACAGGGAATCAAGAAAACGAAACATTGAACAAGTAGTGAATTTGTGAATGTAATGTACCTGTGCGTTTCTCAACCCATGGGGAGATCAAAAAAGCTGGAACACGAACACCAAGCCGATCAAACTTGAAATAAAATGGAGCAGGGCCGATTATTCCGTCAGGATTAGGAACTCCAGAGACTGGTGTGGGTACATGATCATAGAATCCACCATGTTCATCGTAAGTGATAATTAAAACAGTTTCTTTCCACTGTGGGCTAGCTCTCAAAGTCTCATAAACCTCCTTCACAAACTTTTGCCCAAGAGAGACATCATGAGAAGGATGATCATCATTTGCAGGGAAAGGGGAAACATCATAGTATCTTTGTTCAATCACTGCATAATTGGGAAGTTTACCAAGTCTGGCATGGCGCTTAAACGCTAACTTATAAGGATAAAACTTCACGATGTTTTTGAGCTTTCTAAGGCTCTTGAAGAAAAGGGTAGCAGGAATATTCTGGTAATAGATCCCAAAACTAAGGCCATTTTCCTCTAACGAATCGAAGATGGTTTTCTGAGGGAACCCATGGATTAGGTCTTTTCTAACGTTGCTAGAAGCGCCGTGTGAGGTAGCGGAGTGAACGTAGAACCGGTTAGGTTGGGTTGATGCAGGTACAGACGCAAACCACCGGTCAAAGACGGCGAATTCATTAGCTAAAGCAGTGTAAACAGGCACATGCTTCATATCAAACCCACTCATAACGACTTTCACAAGAGCTTCTCCGCCCATTTCAAAAGCCTGCTGTACAAACCCATTCATCGGAGCAGGGTTAGCTGATGTATCGTTTGACCCAAATATCTGCTCCCTAATCGCTTGTATTGAATGCCCAGGATCCGATTCTACGAAGAAAGCGTCGTTAGAGACGTGGACGGCGCGGGAGGTCGGGTCAGAAGCGTTTACCCTATTGGATTCAGAGCCATCAAGACCGTCGATATCGGGCCGTAGCTTCTTGATCCATCCCAGCATATGATCAAATGAGCGATTCTCCATCACCAAAACCACCACCGTCTTGATTGGTCCTTCGATTTCATGCTTCTTCTTCACGAAAGGTATAGACTGACAAAAAGTAGCGGACAACACGAGGTAGACAAGCACAACACCAAAAAATGAAGCCCGCCGCGAATAACCCATTATTAGCGGCGGCGGCGGAATCTCCCAACGGCTACTGATGGAAGAAAGGAAGCGACTTTCCGTCTCCTGAACCAGTAAACTCCCAACTCAAAGAACTTTCCTGCCTTAGTGAGCCGCTGTAATTTGTTAAAACAAAATTAAACGTGTCAATTTATTTACCATAAAAAAATCTTTATTTTATTAATGAAAGTCATACATTTAAAAAATTTTAAAACCTAATCAAAACATTATAAAATGTGATATTCCACACTTATATAAACTTAATAAATTCAATTTCTTTAACAAATGAGATGACAAATTAAACAATAAATTTATTATTTAAAATAAAAAATAGCAAGAAGCAAAACGCTTCACCTGCAACAACAACTAATCAAGAAACGAAGACTCTGCTAAATCAATAGCGCGAGCGAGAGCCGCCGCCTTGTTTTCACATTCTGCTTGCTCATCCTCCGGCTTACTATCGGCGACAATTCCAGCACCGGCTTGTAGATGAGCCACCCATTCCCGTTTCTTCTTCCCATCCTTGTACGAAAACATCGTATCATAATGAATATTGGTCGAGAAAACAATAGTTCTCAAAGCCAACGCAATATCCATGTCGCCGGAGAAAGAAATTCCCCCAAATCCACCACTGTACGGTCCACGTCTTGTGACTTCGAGCACATCGATGAGTTCCATAGCCTTAACCTGTGCCAACAACAGATAATAAGCTCAGAAAGATGATTCCGATGCCGTCGGAGACAACCTTTGGTGCACCACTGACTGTTCCGACGGGTAATGCGGCACGTAGAGCATCCCAGCTCGTCAAATCCGATGATAATTCGCCGGTAACCTAGAAATAAATTAGATCAGATACTCTATATTTGAACACATTCAACTCTTTTCAAGAACAAATAAATGCATACTGTGGAACTAATGTGCATCACATGTGAATAGCGTTCAATATTCATGAGCTTCTCAACTTTTACAGAACCAGATTTTGATACCTGCAAAATCAGATCAATCAAATATTCTATGCACATTCATGAAACTACCATCATATTCGAATACAAAACTACAATATTTGCATCGAGATATAGTAAAAAACAAACCTTTCCCACATCATTCCTTCCCAAGTCGACGAGCATTATGTGCTCTGCGCATTGTTTTTCGTCTTGCAAAAGCTGTTTTTCCAACATGACGTCCTCCTTCGGTGTTTTGCCTCTCCGTACAGTTCCAGCGAGAGGGCGGTTGGTGATCTTACCCTATTCTCGTAAAAATTACATACTTGACAAGAGAAAAGGAAGAGAAGCATACTTACATTCTTGACGCATGTTAGAATTTCAGGGCTTGAAGCAACAAGGATGCAGCCTCTTGCCTGATCAAGAACAACTCATGTTTAAATTTAAGAGCAAAAAGGTAAAATGAAGGCTTAAAGAATAATAAAGAGGATCCAAACTTGCAAATAAGTCATGTATGGACTTGGGTTGACAATTCTTAATGCTCGGTACACATCGAATGGATCCGCAAAAGTTCGACATTCAAATCGTTGGCTAAGAACAATCTGGAAAATATCACCAGCTTGAATATGCTCCTTTGCTTTTATAACTGCATTCTTGTATTCATCACTTGTCATACTCGACTTGCTCAAAGATGTACCGAACAGATTTGTATGCAAGTTTATCGACCCTTGTGCGAGTCGAGGACTGCAATTGAAAATCAGATCGAAGCATGAATAAAGCAAAATATAATGCTTTCAAAACTTACGGGTCTATATCATGAACTCTTGATAATAAAGCTTCTAATCTGTTCATTCCATCATCATAAGCTTCATCAACTGAAGAAAACTGGTCCAATCGCACCCAGTGTATTACACATGCTTTCTGATACAAAAATACCGCTATAAGATCATACATATACGAAAAATTGTTCTTATGACTAAGCAATTACAAATTTGTTACCTTTTCAACATGATCAAACACGATAACATCGTCATACAAGCCAAGATGAACATCGGGAAGGTTTCTATCATCCATAGGTGCTTTAAAAAAGGGAAGCTTTTTGTTTTCTACGTAACGAACTGTATCATACGAAAAGTAGCCAACCCAACCTCCTGTTTTGGAGTAAATGACTTATCAATGAAAAAGGATTGCTTTACAAAGATATCAATTAGCTTGTGAATTCGATAAAATTACCACAGAATACTTCAGGAAGCTCATCCATCAGCTGTGGCGTCCATTTCTCCATAATCGAGCGAGGTATAGACATGGGATCCTCGACGAACTCCTCAGTTCTTTTTCTCAGATGGTGATCAAGTATGATAACCTTGTTCTCCTTTGCAACAATCTCCATTGTTGGCTGTGCGCCAATAACACTATATCGACCCTTTGAAAATAATGCATGAAGAATTTATTAAGAAAAATGGAGCAGTGCTCTTTATGTGAAATGTGAAGTACAAAGGGATCAAAGTTTACCACAGTGAATGTGCGGTCACCAGGCTCGACAGACTCAAAAAGGAAGCTGGGAGCATCCCTCTCATCAGCTTTAACCAAACACCGATATGCAAGAACCGGAGTCAAATGATCAGAAAATATGTGCCTGTATAATGGGACTAGATTCCCTTGCTTAGCAGCTTCCTTGAACTTAATTGAGTTTTCAACTGCTGCAGTCAAGTTCAATATACATAAAATAACCTGTGAAATGTAAGGGAGCCATTTCTTGTGCCCAAAATCAACAAGGAGACATGGATTTCAATCATAATCTATTTCATGTTTCAAGTGTCACCCACAAAATCAAATTATCCGTTAAAGGGCTTCCTATTACATTAAGGTGCCCCTTAAAAAATCAAAAAATAGTAACTTGCAGGCATGAATTACACTAAATTACCAAAATCAACAAAAATCGATTCATTATCTAAAACTCAAAATTGCAACAAATTCAAGACAAGGATTAAATAAAACCCACCCAAAGCAGGTGGTGAAACAGAGCATTTAAAAGTGCGCAGATTCTTCAAACAGCGATGATTGAACTGGAGATTATTATAATAACATGAAATCGACGATGTTTCCATGTTCAACGTAGTTCCAGAAGAGAATGGTGTGACGGCTTCCTGTCAACGTTGATTATATAGAAAACTCAAAGTGAATCAGAGACCACTCTTTAACCGCGATTTGGAATATCTTACAAGCATTTTCCATCTTTACCATTTCGTTCGGAAGAGATCCCCGACCAGTGTGACCAAGACATCCTTCTACTCCTTAAACCCTTAAAACAAAATACCTAATCTTATTTACAATTTGATCCATAGTTCCATTTTATGGTTCATTACTATTTTATAAAATGTATAGAAGATATATTGTAAAGATTGTGTTCAAAAGTGTTTCAAAATTATAACTTAATTATTGATTTTCATTAAAAAAATAAATGATAATAATCTCTAATTTTTATAATTAAGTTTTTAATCCAGAAAATCAAAAACTTCATAATCGATTTACTTTTTGTTAATATTTTAAGTATGTATTTGTTTTTCTAATAATGTAATGTATAAATCTGTAAACTTTGAAAAAATCTAAAGTAAGATATAATTATCAAAATTGTTCACGAAAAAATTGATAGAAAACCAATATAATTCATTCCATAGTTATTTTTAAATAATTTTGAAATATGGGATGATAAATATATAATTTCTAAATTTTGATATATCGCATTTATATTATTTTAAATTTGAGTGTCAATTTCTTAATTTTATCATATCTAAATATAATTTTTCAAATTTCCTATAAAATGAGTTTTATCTTTTATTTAAATAAATCAAATCTCTAAATATTACTACATAATTAATTTTAATATGTAAAACTCCCTAAACACAATCACATGAATAATATAGTTAATATTAATAAAATTAGGGTTTTGTCATTATCCAATGTCCACCCGTTACTAAACTGTTTAAATTGGAGCATGTGAATAATATAATTATAAAATTTTAACTAGTGAAATTTATTTCAAATTTTAAATTAAGTACCACAAAATATCTCATCCACCAACAAATATCTCAATCCCCTTAGAAAAGATTCCTGAATTCGGTTGGGGTTATTCACAGATCAAAGGGATAAGGCTGAACTTCAATCCATGGAGAACACGAAGCCTAATCGGAGCGATGTTCACTTGACCGATGAAATAGCGGCGGAAGTGGAGGCTGCTACACGGAACTATTTCGATGAGGCGGCTCCGAAGAGGCATACGAAGCCTCAGCGAAGCGAATACTCGTCTAGTTATAAGGATGCTGTTACTGTAGACGAAGTCATTCCTGAATACGTTCAATTCCAGCATCTTGAACAGGAAAACGAGGTAATTATTATTGCGTTTGTTGCTCTGATTTTGTTGACCTACCTTCAATTCGATGATCGAGTTCATTTTTGTAGAAGCTGATCTTCAAAGGAACAAAGGCTGCAGAAGAATTCTCCGAAACAGAATATTACACAGATCTAAACGGCGTCGACAAACAGCATCACGCGGTATATTCCTGAATTCGCAACGATTCTTCTGATTATTCAAATTCTACATCTCTCGTGAATTGATTATTCGATTGGCGTAGACCGGAACCGGATTCATATCCACTGATCTTACGATCGGCGAACGTTTCTCCCTGGCGCCGGATTCCGATTCAGCTTCTGAATGCCACGCTTCTTGCACGGGAAATCCCGCGACAAATGACTGGATCCCTGCAGTTTCTGATAAGGTCAATTTCTTATATCAAATTTAGCAATATTCTCATTCGAATTTCAGCCAATTTTGTTCGTTCCCTTGATTAGGTTGAATTCATCACCGGTAAGCCCAGCCGGAGCAACTGATTCAAATGATTTGCTACTAAGCAATTTAAGCTTTGTTTGTATGATCTTTGTGTTGAGAATAATTGTGTAATATCTTTTTATAAGACAAATAAATTTATTAGCTTTTTCATTGCAAAGTGCAATTCGTTTAATTAATAATATTATTTCGTGGCTTCGCCTTCTTTGAGATGTAAATATATTATTATACACTTACCATTTGTAATTAATTACAATTAGTATTTCATAACTAATTACATTACAAGTATTAAAGTATACTCCATATCTAATAAAAATTGGCATATCTAATTATTCCAATAATAATTCATTAAACCTTCTTCCAAATTGGCATATCTAGAAGTTAAAATCGAACTAAACCGGTCATTTCAACCACGTACGGTCCACAAAACAAATTCGGTTCATCAAAAATTGTAAAAAAACCGGAAATTGAGAAATGCCTGAAACAGAATGTATACTTTGCTCCATTCAAGAATAAAGAAATGCAATTCACAGTAAATGAAGCAAGCAGCATTTCCAAGTCAGTTGCTTCTTATTACAACAAACGTTTCCTTGTAAAAGCAAAGTTCAGAGAAAACTGAATCAATAGCAGTTAACTAATTTGCCTGAGGAGCATTTGCAGGTTCTTTTTCCTTTGAGCGTGCGATTGCATCTTCAAGTGTGTTACTGTTGATGGCCTCTAGGGTTTTATAAAACTCTGCAGGAAGTGGACCGGGACGATGGGTAGGAACGTGCTTTGGTGCCGGAGTTTCATCCACAATAACTTCACATTCAAAGTCATCCGGAATATCCCATGGTTTCCACTCTGCAACAAAATTATGTAAAATTAGTTGCACAACATAAAAAGGAACAATGCATCAATCTATGTATAGAAATTCATGATTTAATGGACCGGAAGAGTATAGTACATAAGATAAGTGAATCACATTGAAAAAGTTAGGTCGAACTAATTATTTATGATATAATACCCCTTATAAACTAGAAGTATTCTAGTTTTCACAACCTATGTGGGACGATATTTCAACACTATGCTCATTTTCTTGTTCATACAGCTAGAGTCCCAAAATAAACATTAAGCCATCTCAAAAGATACCTTATGAAATCAATTTAAGATCAGATACTCAAGACAACTCATAAGGATCTAGATTTGATACAAAAATGGCCTAAACAAAATAGTCAAATTTGCTCAGAGAAGAGGAACAAGAAAACAGCTTAAGTATCATAATGTTGATCAGCTTAGCAATCTAACAAAGAAGCCTGCGTCCTTCACTTTAGTAATTGAATAATCAAACTAAAGGTTCAAAGTGAAAATGGAAATCTCAGAGAGCTACTATATCTTTCTCCCTTTAAGTGTTTTCTCGGAATAAGAATAAGAAGCCGGGAGATACAATTTACACATATGAAGATAAAAGATGAAAGCTTTAGCAAAAAATTCATCAACCCAATTAAATGAACTCACATCATAGATTCATAATAAGCCCTAAATCGTACAAATCTGTAGATATATCACAAACAAAATGCAGAAATTGATTTTTTTCATGGAAGTTATGGGGAGATAAGATATTTAAGTGCGCACCGTTCATATAGCCGATGAGCTTGAGTTCATCCTGAGCTTCCTCAATCAACTCCTCGACCTGACCACACTCCATTCTTTTCTCAATCGCCTCCCAATCTTCCTCTTCCTGACACACCTTCAAGCGGTGGCTCGTGAAGCACTCCACAGCTTTCCGATAGGCTTCACCCTCAGGTATCACTTTGATCTCATTTAGGGTTTTAGTGTATAGACCAATCAGAACTTCTCGTGCGTTAGGCACTACATCGAGACCAACGATTCCCGTCGTCTCCTTCACTTTCGCCATCATCATCAGTGGCCTCGCTACTCGCCGTAGAAACATCTTCGCAGATCTTGATCGCCCTTCAATCGGGCTCAATCTCAGATATTTTCTCAGGTCGCTCGGTCTGAACCGGCGCAATAGATGACTGATGAGAAAAAACACGCACACATTGTTTAGAAAGAACCATGGCCATAATAGATTGGGCCAGGCCCAAATAACTAGATAAGATGTAATGAAGACCAAGCTTTTATCACGTGACAAAAACCTTGTTGGATCTCAGGCCCAATCTATTAAAATGAATTCATGCTTTTATATTTCCAAAACTTGGTGCATATATAAATACAATTCAATTAGAATGAATAAAATAAATTTATTTGATTTCCAAATTAAAATTGTGTTAACGTGTAGAGATCCTCAAAACATGATTTTTTTAACACAAAAATAATAAAAATAAAATTGTAATGTGTTTATTAATAAATATCACGATTTCATTATCACTATCATAACCATTTATATCATTATCAAGAAATGATTAATTCATCATTATTTCTAATAATTATAATATAATATATTTATTATTTTGTATATATAAATACATATTAGTATTTTTACATAAATCGCATTACCAAATATATTTAAAAATTTAGCATTTCAGCACACATCATCACACATCATCACATCCTCAAATCATGATTTTGGAAATATTGGATGCCCCATATCATTCGTTCTTACAACCGTTTCTCTCTCTCCACATCATTTTTCTCTTTCCCACATCATCACTTTTTTATCCATATAATATGCATCTACAGATCGGGCGTCCAATGATTAAAGGTGTTCACTATTCGTTATTTATAGCGAATTATTTTCATTACTGAATTTTAAAAATCGGTTCGTTATTCGTTTATAATTTTTTTACGATTTCGGTATTCTGTTCGGTAATTTTACCGAATACCGAATTCAATTTATTAATTAATTTTTTACAAATATAAAATATTTAAATTATTAATGGGAATTGAAATTCTTCATATACTAAAATGAAAAAATGGTCTATGCGGCTCTCCTAATTGAGAATTAGGTCAAATTCTCTTCATAAACAGAATCAAACTCGTTTTTATGTCTTGATTCATCAATGTTCCAGGTAAATCCTTCGAGCATTTTCAATCCACTTTATTTAGTCAATTCACTACTTGTTGTCTATTGTTGTTAAACCACATTTTTTGTGAAATTATATATGTTATTATTTAATAGATATATTTTTTGCCCAAATTGGTAAATCAAATGTGTTTTAACTTAGAACATATTTTTACTCTCTAAAGTTTCATTTTCTAATCGGTATCGGTAAATATTGAACCGTACCGAAATAATTCAATTTTTTACCGAACCGAACCGTCAAAATTCGATTCGGTATTCGGTAATGAATTTATTGAGTTAATCGGTATTTAATTTTTCAATTTCAGTTCCGTTCGATAAATACCGAACGAAGAGCCCTACCAAGGATGAAGATGTCCTAAGTGATTTATTTGATATGAATTTATTTTTCGGGTGTGACCCAAAATCATATCGTCGGTGTAATGGGTCAGATCCAACCAATCATACAAAATATAATATTTTTTATTTGAAGACAAAACCTAGTGCTTAGTATCTATTTTATTGAGGAGATATTGGGGTTTTTTGGATTAGTTTTTCAAATCACGGTCAGGTGTATTAATTGTACAGTGCGTTGAGATGACCGTGATAATTATAATCGGGATTTAAAAATTGTTTGCAAAAACTACGGTGATCATACCGTGATTTTAATAAAATGTCTATTTTAACTTTTATATTAATATATTTGTTATATATTAATAAAATGTATATTTCATTTAATAACTTCGGCAATACATAATCGAACAAATGCCTCTGTTAATCGTCTATCACAAGTTGCCACACTTTTAATTTTTTGGGTGTTATCGTCTAAATTGTCTATTTGTTCTATTGTCCGCCAAAATACACTTTCAGTAACAACTTTAATAGCATATTCATACGGTAGAAATACAAAAACATGTCCAAATATTTTTCAAAGCGGCATATCAAATCCGGAGAAATAAAAAACAACAAACTCTGAATGTTTCAACCAATATAAACAATCTGAAGAATAACTGAAAAGAAAAAAACCGAAAAGAAATCCATACAATCGAATACGTCGTACCTTGCAAAAAGAAACCTAAAAATGTAGAATCACGATTTGGTAAAAATAGTGTAAGATTTGTGAAATAAGAATAAAATTGGTAAGGGTTTGGGTTAGGGTTAGGATCAGAGTTTAGTTTTAAAGTAATTAATTGAACTTTAAAAGATAATTTTGGAATTTACGAAATTGCGGTGGGTTAGCCATACGTATCAAGCCATGGCCACAAGACCGCCAAAAATTCCAGTATGATCACCGCAATTGACCCAATTGTTTGGTAGTTTAAAATAAAATCACGTTGCGGTTATCGCACTGCGGCGGCCACCGTGAAACCAAACAACCCCATTATTTACAGGTAACACAATTCATTTAATAATGAAATAGATAATTTATTTTAAATAGAGACCCATCCCCATGTCCGAATGAAAATAAAATCGATTTTTTCCATATGTTCAATATTTTGTACCAATCCACATCCATATCAACTCTACAATTGGTATATTATACCATATACTCATCGCTTGACAAAATTGTGTTATTATTTCTTTAAATAATATTTAATTAATTTTTTAGAATCAACTTAACAATTTCTGAAAATCTACCTTGGTATTGGACTATATAAAAAATTATGAGTTATTAGGTGGTAAACGTGGAATAAAATAACATGAATAGTGTTATCAATTTTTAATAAATATGCAGTGATTTGTACATACAATTCTGTACCAGCTCAAAAGAATCAACCACAGGAGTGAGCAGTGATTTTGTAACAATGGTGGATGCGTTGGTTATGTCACGCTGTCGTAGCACGTTAATACCTTCTCAAACTTTGCAGCCTTTATTAGCAAGAAATACCCATAAATCACTGTCTTTTTTATGTCCACCGATGAGATCGCCCCTAACTTCACCGGCGCCCCTTCTGTCGTCTATCGCCGTCTCCCAAACCAGAAGATTCCACCGGCGTCGGAATTGCACTATCTAGAAATTTTTTATGAGATCCCACGTCTGAATAACCCTAATTTAAGAAAAGCTCTTATGGAGATATCTGAAACTGCGAGAATCAGAGCTTTTATTATGGATTTTTTTGTGATCTTCGTTTGATGTTTCCACGAGTTTGGGAATACCCACGTATTACTGCATCACTGGGTTAGCTCATTGCTTAGATTTATTGCTTTACTTGCCGACGTTGGATGATAATATTCCGACGGAGACGGCTGAGTATGAGGAATTTGTTCTTATCCCTGGTTGTCCTGCGATACACCCATCGGAGATGCCGGAAGCTTTGGTTTCTCGTAAGACTAATTTGTTCAAACGGTTTAAGCGCTTGTCTATGAATCTGCGCAAGTCTATGAACGGGAAGTCGGCTACTTCTTTCAATCAATGAACTTCAAGGATATCTGATGGATATCTAAGACTACCTGTAACGGCGGACAAGAGTGTATGGAAATACACCCTTGTCCGCCCCTATGTCCGCCACATGAGCGATGATTCCACCGCGGAGAAATACGTTCCGCGGACAATGGCTTGTCCGCGGAGAAGAATTTTTTATTTATTTTTATTAATTTAAAATATTTTAGTTTAATATATATATAATAAAATATTAGTTTTATTAATTATTAATTTATTTTTATAATTTAAATATGTAATTTAGTAAATAAATATTTAAAAAATTATTACTTTTATGTTGATACGATAAATACATAACTTTATGTGAAATTCGATCGTTTCAAAATAACGATATTAAAAACGNTTTAGAAACATTGTCATTTCATTTTTTTTCAAGGTTAATTGATCAATATAAACTATTGAGACGTTTAAAAAATTAACGAGTATTATGATTCAATATAAACGTTTTTGGAAGTTCGGGGATCAACAACGCAATTTTGAAACATTGAAGCCAAAATCACACATTATATCAACTTCGAGACTTTTATGCAATTTACAAATTTTGATGCACCGTCTTACATTGTTAACTATATTTTTCATATATATACATTTTTTTCCGAATCAAATTTTCATCGTTTGTATTATAATGAATTCTTTTTTTTTCTAAAATTTGTTATTTATATTATCACTTGTTGAGTTTCTTATTCGACAATATCTTATTCAATATTTTTGTTTTCTTTTTATTATATGATTTTTAAATAAAAAAATATTATTAATTTATTTTGTAATTAAAAATATTATTTTAATATAGAATTATAATTTCAAATTTATAAGAAAGTGAGATAATTATTTTGTACAATGTAACTCAATTAAAATTCTATATTTCAATTACAATATTTTTACAAAACGCTTTTACATTTTATAATTCATTATATGTTTACACAGAACAGTACGCAGATTCTAATTATACATTTTGATTCTGCATTCTAATTATAAATTCTGATTATACATTATATAATTTGTGCAGAACACACACTAAGTTTGTTAATGAAAATCAAGTTTCCTTCTATGTTCTTTAGGAATCAGAACTTGGGCTTTACAACTAAAAATCCTTATGTTGTGGTCTGAAAATCGGGAGTGTCAACAGTCGTCCGGTTCGTTGCAAGACGAACTCGCTTTTAATATGTTTTGTAGGGGGGAAACGATTAAGAATCAAATAAAGAAGACCAATGCAATTTTAGAATGGAAAACCTCTAAAAGAATGAGAAAAAACTATTGACTAAGAGCTAGAAATGCTCTTAGTCGATCCAATAACTAAGCTGTTCATTACAAATGTCATGTTTGTTCTTTGGAAACAACAAGTGAGGGGAAAGCTTAAGGAAAACCGAAGAAGAGAGGATTTCATTTCCGTTCTCAAGTGTCCCTTTTATACGCATTTTCTGCTGTGTGAACAGTAGGGTGTCGTTTTGTGTTTATCACATGCAGCTAAGTCGACTCGTGTCGGGCGGGACAGCCGTCGGGCATGGCTCTATACAGCCGCGAGGTGTCAGAACTTTCGGCGCTACTAACCGGCTGTCTCTAGACCAGGAGAGGCTCATAAGACTCTGTCAGACACACCTCTGACAAGATTATCATAGGCTATTGTCACAAATTGAGAAATGTGGATGGCCCGAAGTGTAGTCTGTGCTCCCTGGACCGATCGATCCCGATGAGGAGGAGAACGTCTGCCTCTATCGATAGGTCATGGTTAGTAAGAACGGGTCTTTGGGCCCGACTGTTCTCGCCTGACCGTCCATTCACGTGAGCTGGATCTTAACCTTCAAGTTCGGCTTTTGTCACTTGGATTGGCCTAGCTAGGCTTGGGTCTAACCAGGTTTGGGGTATCGGGTTCCGAATGTCTCATCACCTTAGATGATGATATTTTTGTTTCTTGCCTTTCCAAAGTTCTTCAGTTGTCTTGAAGTCAATAAATACATATGGTGACTTGTTTCTCAGGTAGGATGCTGTGTTCAAAGCCTCTCCCTAGAATTGCTTGGAAAGTTTTGCCGTGGCTAACATGCACCTGACCTTATCAAGGAGAGTTCGGTTTAATCTTTCCGCAATTCCATTATGTTGCGGAGTTCCAGACTCAGTTTTCTCGTTTCTGATTCCTTTTTCCCTACAAAAGCTTACAAATCTCTGAGGAAGAGTATTCTCCACTATTGTCACTCCTCAAACATATTAATATTTTTTTAGTTTCCCTCTCAACCATGCTTAAGAAATCCTTGAATTTCTGAAATGCCTCATTTTTTGTTCTAATGGAGTAAGTCCATGATTTCCTTTAGGAGTCATCTATGAATATGATGAAATATTTCTTTCTTCCAAATGTTTCTACATCCAATTCACCACAGATATCGGTATAAACAAGGTTATAAGTTCTAATTTTCTGGTTTAAATTACTTTGAAATCAATTCTATGTTGTTTTCCTTTCAAGCATTCTTCACACTTATCTAGCTCTGTTCCTTTCTAATATGGTAATAAACTTTGCTTCATCAGATGCTTCAAACTATCAGTTCCAAGATGAGCTAATCTCTTATGCCATAGTTGCAAATTTCCAGATTCTGAGGCTGCTATTGAGTGATGGCTTAATCTCAATTTTGTTATGTAAAGAGTTCTCTCTAGTCTAACTTTGGCTAATGTGAGTGCTCCTTTAACTAGTTTCCATGTTCCATTTCCACATATGATTGTGTAACCTTCAAGATCAAACATATTTCCAGAGAGTAAGTTTAAACGAAGTGTTGGAATGTGTCTAACCTGGTGCAGAATTGACTTCATTCCAGCATTCGTTTCCAGCTCAATGTCTCCAATTCCTGTGATAGATCACAAAGGGTGAAAACTTCGTCTATTATATATATGTCATAAGAGTATGTACTGATCACTGAAGAGAGAGAACCTGAAACCTACTCAAGAGCACTAAAGGATTCAACAGGGAAACAGTTGAAGCAAGCAATGGAGGAGGAAATTGAATCTCTGAAGAAAAATGAGACTTTTAAGTTAGTTAAACTGCCCAATAACAGGAAAATCTTAGACAACAAATGGATCTTCAAAGGAAACTGAAAATAAATGGAACAATCAGATTGAAAGCTAGATTGGTGGTAAGAGGCTTTAGCCAAAGAAAATGAGTAGATATTGATGAAGTTTTCTCATCTGTTGTGAAACTAACTTCTATCAGAACAGTCCTATCACTAGTTGCTCACAAAAACCATGAGCTTGAATAACTTGATGTGAAACCGTGTTATTACATGGGAACTTGGAATAAGATATATTCATGAAACAACCTAATGGATTTGAGGAAAATTGAAAGGAGGGATTGGTTTGCAAACTCCATAAAAGTCTATATATCCTAAAGAAGCCTATAGGATGTGAAACAAGAAATTCGATGAATTCATGACACATCAGAATTATAAGAAATCCTAGGCAGATAACTGTGTCTATTTCAAACAAGAACCATATGGAAACTTTCTAATTCTACTATTGTATGTAGATGATATATTACTAGCAAGTCCCGGCAAAGCTCTGATTGAAAAACTGAAATCTAAGATTAAAGAAAAATTCGAGATGAAAGACCTAGGAAGTGCAAGAAGGATCCTTGGTATCAACATTGAGATAAACGGAGAAAATAGAACATCAATAACATTTCAATCTTTCGAAATCGATTACCAACAAATGGACGAAAAATCATCATTTTATAGTCGATGTTGATTTATAAATATGTTTAAAATACACAATTTCTAAACTTTGGAAAATATATTTGACATTATATTTGACAAATATATCTAGAGATTTTATCATCAACAAAACGAAAAATTGTTTTGACATTATATTTGATCACAAAATAAACAAAAATATTATAATAACATCAAAATGCATTCATCCAAACAAACATGGTTTTATAAATAATCAATTGGTAAGATAAATTTTTAATATGATAATTTATAAATATAATAAATTTAGTCATAATTAGAATACAAAATATTGATATATAAGATATTTAAAAATATTAAATACAAAAAATATATTAAATTAAGTTTGGTGGATAGAATTAGTATGAATTATAAATCCTTATCCTCCCTGTATCCACAAAAATCCAACCCTCACGAGTATGATGGGATATCCACGGACATGAGTTTTTTGCCATCTCAAACTTATGATGAATTACGGCATTACGCCCATCGGACTTGCCGGATGCTTTACATTCTCGTAAGAGTAGTTCGTTCAAACGGTTTATGCAAACGGTGATGAGCTTACGGAGGTCTGCTGGAAATATCTGCTTTACCTTCGAGGCATTGGATTTCAGAGGAATTGAAGCCATGAGAAATGGTATGTGTGTGCCGAGGGAACGACTCCTCCGGTTTACCCAATTGCACATATGTTGGATTCAAGGCGTATGATCGATGATGATTAAAAAAATAATTGATAGAACGGCTATGGTTTGAGAGAAAAATGAGTCTACTATTCTTCTGTAAAACAAAATAATTACAGATAATTGAAAAGAAATATTTTATTCAAAAATATTCAAATTTATATTTCAACATGACGTTTACAGACTTATTTATAAAAATAAGAAAAGATAAATTCAAAGAGATACAGACTTATTTATAAAAATAAGAAAAGATAAATTCAAAGAGATTTGATAACAGAATTTCATAGACTGATGATCGCATTTGACCGTGTCGCTTGATCTAATCATCGGGAGATTTGTTACGCTTGACAAGACTGTTTCTTCCAACGGATAATTCACAATTTTCATATTTAATGATTACTTCGATTCCAACAATTGAAGTAATGAGAAATGGTATGTGTGTGCCGGAGGGAACGACTCCTCCGGTTTACCCAATTGCACAGATTCTCGAAGGAGATGCAGTGGCCAGCAAAGGCGACCGCCATGATTCCTTGCGATGGTTGGACTTGCTGCCCACGAAAAACGTTAGTTTTCTCTGTTTTAGTCGGATGGGTGTTTTTTCTGGTAAACAGTAGAAATGGCGAACGGGTTGGAAAAGAGCCGTCAATCTAGTTATTTTGGATTAAAATTAATAATATATTAAATTTGAATAAATGAATTTCATTTTTTTTAATTGAGATGTCAAAATTGATTTTGAATTAAATTTAAGTGAACAAAAATAAAATTTTTCTTATAAAAAATTATAAATTATATAACTAAAATAATTATATAATTTACGAATTCTTAACTAATCTATACGGACTTTGTAAAAAATTGCGCACTACGAATCGAGAATCGTGTTGTGTCACGTATATAGTCATATTGATAAAATATGAACCAACATTACTAATGTTTGAATAAAATTATAGATAAATATTAAAATAAAGAGTTCAATTTATTTTAATTGAAGAAGAATCCTAATATTGATAAAGTATACAAAGTACAATAAATTGGGAAGGCAACTACAAGTTTCATTTTTCATAGATATATATAATTCAATATGTTATTAATATATATGGATAAATAGATACAAATTCGATATTATAGATTTGAAACATTTATCGAAAAACAATTTACATATGGATTTGAACCTGATTTTAATCGTTAAATAAAATAGGAATATTTTATCAAATTAAATTAATATAAGAAAAGTTAAAACTATTTATTCTCCAAGTATTTTATCAAAAATGCAAGTTCTTTGAAATGATAGAATTATAGTAATTAACATTATTGATTTAGCGTAATTTTAAAAATTATTAATTATATATTATTATTTTTGTGTCAAAAATATTTAACCCAACTCCAACAAATGAATATGTTTTAAAGCATTCTACGAAATATGAAAAGGTCTTAGCACACTCAATTTCGTTTTAGAGCGAACCTAATCCAATTTCCTTAATAAATTGAACAAGAGGATCAAATGTACTTAAACAATTAAACGTCACCGTTTCGAAGTAAATTCCAATTTATTAAGGAAATTGGAATAAATAAGAAAGTGGGGTTCAATTTGATGTTATTCATAAGTTCTACTAGACCCCTAGACAAGATTCACTATTTCCAGCTAAGTAACCACGTATCCACACAACCGTCCTCTCATTCATTTTTTTCATATAATAAATATACAGTGATTTGTGCATGAGATTCTGCACCATCAACTACGAGACTGATCGCCGGCGATGACAATGAAAGACGCCATGGTTATGTACACGCCGTCCATTCACATTAATACCTTCACAACTCTGGCGGCGTTTATCAGCAAGATACACCCATCACTCACCGTATTTCTGATGAGCACTGATGAGGTCGGCCCTGTCTTCACTGACGTTCCATCCGTCGTTTATCACCGTCTTCCATCGCCGGCGATTTCATTTTCGTCGGAAATGCACTATCTCGAGGTTTTTCTTGAGATCTCACGTTTGAATAAGCCTAATTTAAGAGAAGCTCTTGTGGAGATATCGGAGAAGGCGAGGATCAGAGCTTTTATATTGGATATTTTCTTTGATTCTGGATTTGAAGTTTCCATTAGTTTGGGTATTCCGACTTATTATTGTGTCACAGGCATTGCTCATTCCTTATCGTTCTTGCTTTACTTGCCGACGTTGGATGATAATCTTCCGGCGGAGACGGATGATTATGATGAATTCGTTCTTATACCTGGTTGTCCCGTGATACGCCCATCGGAATTGCCGGATGCTTTGCATTCTCGTAAGAGTAGTTTGTTCAAAAGGATTAAGCAAATGTCGATGAACTTACGGAGGTCTGCTGGAAATATCATTTTTACCTTCGAGGCTTTTGATATCAGAGGAATTGAAGCAATAAGAAATGGTATGTGTGTGCCGGAGGGAACGACTCCTCCGGTTTACCCAATTGCACCAATTCTCGACTTAGATGGACTGGCCACCGAAGGCGATCGCCATGATTGCTTGCGGTGGTTGGATTTGCAGCCAAGAAAAAGCGTTATTTTTCTCTGTTTTGGCCGGAAGGGTGTTTTTTCTGGTAAACAGCTGATAGAAATGGCGAATGGGTTGGAAAAAAGTGGCCATAGATTTCTATGGTCGGTTCGAAACCCACCGGAGCTTGGTTTAACGGCGGGAGATAAGCCGGACTTGGAAGCTCTGCTGCCGAATGGATTCTTAGAAAGAATTAAAGACAGGGGACTGGTTCTGCAGTCATGGGCACCGCAGACGGCGGTGCTATCACACGATTCGATTGCAGGCTTTGTGTCCCATTGCGGAAGTAGCTCAATTCGCGAAGCTCTGGCCTACGGCGTTCCGATTATCGGGTTGCCATTGTTCGCCGAGCAGATAATGAACCGGGCTCTTCTGGTAGACGAAATGAGAATTGCTCTACCGTTGGATGAGGATGCCGACGGTTTAATCACTGCTGTAGAATTGGAGAAGCGAATTCGAGAGCTTATGGAATCTCCGGCGGGAAGAGAAATCCAGCGACGGTCTGAGGAGATGAAGATTTCCGCCGCCGCAGCAATGAAACCCGGTGGATCTTCAATTGTTGCTTTTGAAAAATTCATGGATAATGTCATGGGCAATTAACGCTTAGCTTTTTTGGGTCATTTCTGTTGTTGTTTTCTCATGTCTATTTTGTTCCTTTCTTTATCTTGAATGTGATTGAATTTGCCAATAAAAGTTTGATTTTTTCATGGATTATTTACCAAAAATAATATTAAAATATTTGCTATATGTTACCAAATTCTAAATGTTTTTATTTTATCTATTTGTTAGATAAAGTTTTTTGGTCTTTTTAAATATTCTAAATTTGATGTTTATTTTATTATTCATCTCCAAATTTATAAATAAAGGAAATTTGATCATCAAAGTTAACATATTTTTTTATGTGAAAGACTTTGATTCCAAAAATTAAAAAACATTAAGAAACAATTTTACACCATGCACTAGCCACTAAGTAGTTTTTATTAGGGTTGTCATATGATATAAACACTTTGTATTAGAAATATATTCAACTCATGTCGTTCGTTCAAATATAAATGTAAAATTTATTTGAATATTTTTTAATGTTTATAATTGAACGAACATAAATATTTTTATAAACAAATATAAAATTTTGTTATAAATATTTTATTTTATTTATAGTTAATTTAAATATATTATTAATTATTAAATTTGAAAACATACTCTAATATATAATATTTCATATTACTATCTAATATTTTCCTATTTTCTTATTGAATGGTAAGTATTGTATTATTTTTCTCTAATTTTTTTCTAGGATAGAATTATATGTTTTTCCTATTTTCAAATTTTAATCTCAAAATACATTTTATTATATTATATTTCAATATTAAATTCAAATAAACTTGAACATATTCGAACAAATTTGAACATTCATATATGTAATTGAACAATGTTCGAATATGTATTACCACCCGAATAAAATACGCACGAATATGAATAATGCTGGAATAAAAATAAAAAGAAATATTGAAATAGATATTTCAGTTTGTTCTAATCCAACAAAACCCATTGTTTGATAAAATTAGAAAGTACAATAACTAGCGAATGCAAATAGAACTTTCTATCAATAGATTATTTTAGGAATAAAAATAATTCAATATATTGTTAGACTTCCTTTAAGGATTCTTAATGAAAATACGATTTTGTCCGTCTCTCTCCGCCACGTTGACGACGCCCATTTCTCCAAGAAAAAATACTTTGATAAGAGCTTGGGCGTCCATTGTCTGCGAAAATATTATTCATATATTTTTTTTAATTTTTTTAATTTATTTAAAATATATCTTTTAATAATTTAATAATAAATATATTAATATAAATATTTATAATTTTATTTTGATAATATAATTATGTAATTTTAGGTAATATTAGACCGTTTCGAAATCGAAATATTAAAAATGAGTACGAAGCAATAAAATATAATACATACAACGATATAAATTATAAAAAAGTAATGTTTAATCATCGAAATTTAAAATATTAAAATTAAAACGTAATATTTATTGATAAATTGAATAGTAAATAAATAAATATGATGAGATAGAAAGATAAAATGAAATTTGGAGAGATAAGATAATATGGATGAAAGAGAAATAAAAAATGATGTGAATGAGTGAGAAGTTTTAGAAGTGAAAAGAGAATATGATGTGGATGTAAGAGAATGATGATGTGTAGAGAGATATATACGATGGAAATGGTTTTGAGCGCGGACAAGGTTACAGTTAGTCTTAATATATATGGATAAATGGATAGAGCCATACCTTAGTTTTGAAACATGTCTATATTTATGGACAAACAATTTACAAGTGTACTGATTCGAACCTGATTTCAATCAATAAAAATTAAATACAAAAAACATGAATATATCAAAATTTAATTAATATAATAAAATATAAAACTATTTATTCTCCAAATAGTATAGATTTAGGGTAACATTAAAAATATTAAAAATTTGTGTAAAAAATATTTAACCACAATTCCAATAAAATGAATCAATTTTAGAACGAATGGAATTGAATCGAATTGCATGAACAAGATTATCAAACATACTATGTTACACCAACAAGGGTGCGAGGTGCGAGATTCGGGGTGCGATGGTGCGAGATTCGTTAATTTTTTATGAATCCGATTAGAGTGTGTTAAGGATTCGTTGATTAAAATAATATAAATATATTATTTTTTTATAATTTACTCAATAATCCAATAATATTTAAAATCATTTCGATTACTAAATAATGGATTCTATAAAATTTCATACAAATTATTCAAAACATATTTTTTTCGATTTTTTTAAAACTTTTAATTTATTAAAAAAATTTAAGCACCCGATACGCACCCGCACCCGGTGCGTTGAATCGTGCAACCTAGCAAATATATTTAAACAATTGTTTTGAAGTAAATTTCTCAACTGCCTATGGTTGAAGCAAATTGGAATAATGAAGAAAGTGGGGTTCAATTTGATGTAATTCATAAGTTCTACCAGATCCCTTAAAAAATATTCACTATTTCCAGCTAAGCTTAATAAATAATAAATGCCCTGTGTCTTGTGAGCCCAACACCTTTTCTTGAACATTTTTGATATTTAATATTACAAATTACGTTTCATTCATTAAATCCAAATTATCAATGTTGTCTAATATATTGAAATAATGATAATTAAATATAATTATTAAAAGTTATTAATTTTTAAAAATTAATAACCAAACTTCATCCTCGTTCAGTACCCAATCCAAATCATATGAGGTATGCCGTAAAAGATTGATGTGGAGGTCAATCTTTTAAAAACCGGTGCTGGCCGGTATACCGAACAAACTCATTGGATCGGTATATCGGATATGTATCGAAATATTAAAATAAATTTAATTATAAAATATTCATATTACGTATAAAAAAATAAAACCCGACCGAACCGAAAAAAACCCGTACCGACCGGTATTTTGCCAAAATACCAACTGGTATACTGGAAATTTAAAACATTAGTGGAGGTTTATAAAAGAGAGAGTTGACCATTTGAAATTATTTTATTGAATTCTTTTACGGTTTGGTTTCTTTATTCTTATACGTAATATTTGTACACACTTCCCAATTGAAATTCATCATACTCTTATAAATTTAACATAAGACACATGAATTCGCATGGCCTAGTCAGAACATTGTTGGGTTGACACGATATGATCCAGGATGGATGAAGTCTTCCAAAGATAGATTTGTTTGTCCCACGATAACACGAATCATATATGTTAAATAAGAAAATGAAATCTTCCAAGTAATAAAATAGTTCACACAATTGGTTTGATCGGAATTTTTAGATGTAAATTGGTTCAAACCTTGTAGACTCATAGTGGGTCTGACATGGTCAATATGGTACACGAGTTTTAAGTAAACTGAATAGTTACGCATGTATGCAATCATGCCTTAGGATTTTCTAGATCTAAGTGCAACTAATAGTTATATATCTATAAATACAAGATTAATGTTGAGAAAAAGGGTCTCCGATTATTTCACGACTCTTCGCTATGATTTCGAAGCTCACCTTTTCGGCTGTATATTTTGTCGTCCCTTGGGCCTTGTTGTTTTATTTTTGTTAAATCCTCTCATACCAATGTACTTTTTGGTTCTTGTACGTTATTATTATAGTACATCTGACGGAAACTTCATCTCTTAACATTTAGGTTATTTCTCATTTTTTAGATTTTCCACGTAAAAACTAATGAGTTTTTATTTTGAATTATTATCTTAGTTATTTCAACAACAATTAAATATAAAATTTAATTCAGTAAACAATAACCCGTCCAAAATCATGAGATGGTTGATACCTCTAAAAGGAAAATATAATATAATATAAATATATATAGATAGATTTATGTCCATAATTCATCCGGTGGACATAAGCATTTGTAGCGACATGGACGTCCATCATACACAAATGTTGCACAATTAATATGTATATTCATTCTTTCATATTTTATTATGACATTATTATAATGTAATTCAAATAATAATAAATTTAGAACATTTATTGGGTTGCTGTTAATGGGCTTTTGCCAATAAGCCTACTAACATACCTTTGTGTGGTCAGTATTCGGCCCGGCCCAATAATTACAGCATTTGCTTATGTGCAGTGAAATTTATCCCCCCATAAGTAACCGAGTCACTTTACAACCGAAGCATAGAATGCATGCTGATGGGCTCACATCCAGCCTATCAGAGCCTATGTAGTCTGTTGAGACCTACGCAATCTCTCGGGACCGATCGGTCTGCTTGGCCCTAAGCAAACTGCCGGGACCGATCGGTTTGCTTGACCCTAAACAATCTGCCGGACCGATCGGTCTGCTGGCCCTAAGCGAACTGTCGGGATCGATCGATATGCTTAGCCTTAAGCAGTCTACCGGACAGATCGGTCTGCTGGCCCTAAGCAAACTACCGGGACCAATCAGTGTGCTGCCCCTAAGCAAATTGTAGGGACCGATCGACTGATCAGTGTGCTGCCTCTAAGCAAACTGCCGGGACCGATCGGTATGTTGCCCCTAAGCAAATTGCCTAGATCGATCGGTATGTTGGTCTTAAGCTGTTTGTCGGGACTGATCGTCCTATGCTGTTTGCCTGGACCNCATGTGCTCCTGCAAAGTGTATAGAACGATAGCGTCCTCCATTGTTATTCAAAAAAATTCACAATAATAAATAATTCAATCTAAGAGACAGACAACATACATATACAAACAGTTACTTCCTTTTTGGGATTTTTTTATCATATTATAATTAATTAAATTATTTATGTTTTTTTCCGAATTGTTATTGTTAAATTTCTAGTGATATATCAATTTACATGAGATAATGTTTTGAATAGTAGAATCACATTTAAAATATGTCAAAAATAAGGGTACGTAAATTTGGTATATATAATTTATAATTTTGATATATAAATTTTTTATGATTGTAGATGTTGTAATCTCTAAAATAATCCAATGGTAAAACGGTTTTCATACTTGATAAGTTTGATAAAATTAGTATATAGAGTCTAGTAAATATGGTTTACAAAATTTCAATTTTGACAATTAATATATTCGACAAAAATCAAATTTTGGGGATCCATTTGTTTACTATCAAGATTTATTTGACAAATACTGCAAATTTATATAATTAAATTTGTAAAAACATTATAGTTTGGTAATTTAACACAATTTTACAAATTATGAAAAACAAATTTGCCAAATGTATAAAAGTTTTGAACACTAAATATGACATCTTCTCGATAAAATAGCAACGGTAATATAATTAGTATATGATATTTTAATTTTAAAAGAAATGATACTAAGTGTTGTGCTGTGGTCGTTAAAATTGTTGTGAAGGACGAGGTAGTTAAAATGACAGCTAGAGATTGCCGGTCTAAATATGGAATTGACAGCTCTATTTTATATATTTAATATAATAAACTTAATTAAATGTGGCTTTTTGCAATTAAGTTGCACATTTCCTTAATTGATTAAGATTCATTAATTAATATTAATTTTATAGTATAGTTGTTACTTTATATATTAGCAATAAAATGATATGCATAATGTTGATCACATTCATATCAATGATCAGGATTCCCTAATTAGTTAACTATCGACCAATACGATTATCTAAATCTCTCTAATGCATTTGTATTGTCATTAATGCTCGATTACCGTATGATATCCTCTTCATTTAATGGGCTATTTATCAAACTAAAATGGGCTGTAAATGGAGCTAGGCCCAAAGTTAAAAACGTAAAGCCCAAATAGAAAATGGAACTAGGCCATAAGTATCTTCTTTAATGCAAAACAAAATGGGTACTTTATTATAGAAGATGAAATATATTATTTATAAAGCATAGATAACCTATACGAAGAATATTATTAAGATTTTGATTTTATCGCTGTTTGCCATATAAGGATTTAAAATGTTTATATTTACATATAATAAGCTAATAATGATTTTTTTTTCAAAAATCCGTTATCATAAAAAGATTAATTGTAAATGAATATTAATTAATATACTCTTTCGTTTGTTGAAACAGAACATTTAATGAAGTAGAGAACCTATATCAAACCACTATTGCAATTTTTTTAATTAATCATATCAAAAAACTTTTATTATTATATATATTTTTTTAAATAATAATTATTAAATTAAATTTAGAATATATGATATAATTATTTAAAAAAATATCGGGCTTGACCTAGGTTTTAAAAAGAGAAAATGAGCACATAGTTCCTAAACTTTAACAAATTTGACAAATTTAATCCTTAGATTATTTACAGCCCCAAAACTTTGAATTTTTTGAGTATTATCTATGTAGTTTATAAATAAAATAAATTGGATCTTTGAATATCAGAATTAGTCATTTGATTTTGAATATGTTAAAATATATCCTCATAATTTACATATAATAAAAAAACCATTATGAGCTTTGTTAATATAACAAAATTAGTCTCTTAAATTTTTGCATTGTTAACCAATGACGCAAATGCCCCGTCTCTTATTCTTCTTTTGATATGTTACACTTGCATTTCAGATCTACGAAGGGCGACAAACGCAAAGACTATTAAATATTTAAGCATATTCATACACAAAAACCAGTATCACCGCAAACATACATATATTTAATAACCGAGCTAAGGATAAGTATCAAGTTTCTTCGTCAATACATTAAAAAGCGCTAAAGTAATAATACTGACCATAACAAGAGCCTTTATTACATCTTTTCCTCGCAATCTCCAATTACTTCTCCTTATGATCATCCAAGCTCTCACCTTCCTTCACACCATCACTCTCACCACCTTCTCTAGGTTTCGAACCCGCAATTTCCGAGGCTTCTAAAGGTTTATCAATCCCGTTTTCATGTACCTTCGGATCATCAATTTCGACAACTTCTCTAGCTTTAGTAGCATCACCATTTTCAGATACTTCTACCTTGACAAACCCGTTATCCGAAGATGCCGGAAGTTTTGTAGAATGATCCGTTTCGGGAAGTTCCGAAGAATCTTCAGAAGCTACTGGAAGCTTCGAGTCGTCAGCATGATCAGTGATTTCTCTTGGATTGGCTTCAGCAACTTCAGCAGTATTAGAAACAGAAGAAGAATCTTCTGCGGGATTGGAACCGGATTCGGCTGTAGGCTCGGGTGTCTTAACAGTTCCCACCTTGACATACTTGCTCATGAACTTGTATTCCCAATCTTGTAGAGCTTCGAGCTCGAACATACCTAGTCCGGTGATATCTCCAGTGAGATCTTTTTCCTCAAATGACATTTTTGCTAGAGCTCTGCTAGCATCTTTCCCTGCAAACAAAGCGTACGGTCCACCAGGTCCATAGAACATCCTGCAAATGATTCAGTAACATTTCCCTAAATAATCTCTTGCTCAATATCCATAGCCATTTTAGTTAACTTTCCACACAGAATCATATATAAACAACTTATAATTGAACATAAAAGTATTCTAAGAGAATCATTGATAATAAAGCAATAAAATAACCTTTTCCCAGATTCAAATTCATCATTGGGAAAAAAACAACCTTTTCCCTAGTAAAGAGGCATAATTCACTGTCAAAATCTCTCATAACATCACGGACAGAAAATCAGAAATCCACCAAACGATCAGTGCTCAGAATTTAAAAGAGATGGGTAATGAAAATAAACCTGCTATGCGAAACATCGTAGATTAGACCCTTAATCGCCATGAGTAAGGGCTTCTGAGGGTCAGAACCATCATAATTCTTCAGGTCCTCAGCAGTGATCTCACCAACGTTGACAGGGGGAGGAAGAGGTTGAACCGATTCACCTACATCCCTCGACCGTTGATACTGGCTGGCATCGGACGACCCAAACAAGTTCGAGACTATATAATAAATCGTAAGCCCCAACACCAGAAACGTGAAGAAGATAGCCGGAGATAATCCAGTGTACGTCGTGATAGATTCCTTTATCGTCTCCCATATCTGAATCGCCATTTTTCTTCCCGATTTACAGAAACAATAAGTGGGGAGGAGGACGATGAATTGAGAGATATACCTAATGAAGCTACCAAACCTGACAACTTGTTAGCTCAGCAAATCCTTGCAATTCTGTTTAGGCCCAATAGTTTTCTTTGAATAATAATCAGATTGACCCAATTCATAAACAATAAGATCTATATGGGCCCAAGCCCATTTACTACCAAAATTTCAATACATAAAATTATGCTACAATTTTGTTCAATTTTCTATACATGATCAAAATATAAAGGCTATTTAGACCATATAATGCTATTAAAAATACTCATTACGATTTTAGTACGATCATGTATGGGATCGCACAGTGTCTAGTGAAGACAACCAATATGCGTGATGCTTACACCAAATGCAAATCATGATCTCTTACCTTCTATAGAATAATAAATAACAATTTAACTATTAGAATTATATATTACA